>JAPYZE010002947.1:0-14469 GCA_030522805.1 Leptomastidea abnormis | reverse complement strand
AGCAGAGACTTAACGTCTTCTTCGTTAGACAATTATACTTAACGTATTCTTCGTAAGACAATTATACTTTAGCGTATTCTTCGTACGAGGCGTCGATATGTGTGTATGTAGTTTGAGATGATTTGAAAGAACAAATTATTATTAGATCCTATGAGAGATATAGTATGATTATTTGTATGGATAGATAGATATATTATGGATATTTGTATTGGATACATAAAAATAAATGTTTTAAAGTATCAATGTTGATAGAGCAACAAATTTTAGTATTAGTTTTATCATATTGAGATTTATTTTATAATTCTATTTACTGATTACTTACTTACAGAAAATATTTAATTTTTATTTTTATAAATCCAAAGAAATTCGTTATACCTAATAAGTATACCCCACTTATATATTTCACGTAAAGTAATTTTGAAAAATTCTACCCTATACAGAATAATACCAATAGTTCAATGACACAGACCATGCAATATATACACAGAAAAGTTTTTCTTCAAATTTTCAAAATGAAATATAACTCAATCCTATTGAAAACCCCCTACTACGATTAGAAAGATAGATAGAAAAATAGACAAAAGAAAGCCATAGAGACTATATCCTCAGCAATCCGATATCTCTCTCTTTTACCTTGATGAAAAGGACAACAGTTCATCCTCATATACTAGGAAGATCTAGCCTATACCAAAAACTAACCATACGTTACAATACTTTAAAAATTTTCTCCCCCCCCTCCCCCACCACTAATCTATATCGTAAAATGCATTTTTTGAAACAGCTGTTGAGTATACATATATATACGCGAGGGGGCGCGTTCATACATTTATATACATATGACGCACTACTGCAACTGCAACTGCTCCCCGCAGCAGTGGTCCTTCTTCGGCCACTCTCACTCTCACTTGCGAACGATGCACGCCACGCTTGTGCATACCACGCGAATGCATGTGTGAGAGGGGGAGGGGAAGAGTATAGGTTGGTATATATATTATGTGCGGGTGGGCTCTCGTGACGAGAAAGAGAGAGAGAGGGGGGGTGAGCGTGTGTGTGTGTGCGTGTATGCATCCGGTTTGGGTGTGTCGGGTGTCTTCGGGACTATGTATATATGTATGTATGCTGTTATGCGCTTTCTTTCTTACTCTATTCTTTTTATGCACTTTTCTTTCTACTAGCCTTTGTCGCCTTTCTCTAGCGTTAGTATTTCTTTCTTTCGCTGCGTGAGTCTTTCTTCACTTCTTTTTGTCGCCTCGATGCAAACACACATGCGTTCTATGAAATTATGACGTGTCGACTGCTGGTGTGTTCGCGATTGGTAAATTTTTTTTAATGTGAGATTTTGCGAGAAGGAAATGTTTTCTTGTTGTTTTTTTTTTTTTTTTAATTTGTTATGATTTGGATATAGTATTTCGGTCAAATTTATGTTTGTCAAAAAAAAATTTTTCCATTTATTGAAAGTTATTTCTTTTTTAATAATGAAATGTTGTGTGATCGCATTCAAATTATTTCTGTAATAACGATAGCACATTTTTCTGTATAAAGCCTTTTTGAAATTCTATTTTGAATATATTACAGGCATGCAAAGACTTGTTCTATGTGTCGCTAGAAACTAGGAATCGAACACACGACTTGTGGATTCTTAAACCATCTTTCTAACGAACTGAACTGTTACAAGTTTCCTTTAAACAATCTTTAAATCTCATATTGAAGTATTATGTTTTTAGAACTTTTGAAATATAACATTTTGATTTTTGAGAATGACAAAATTTAAAAAAAAAACATTAATAAATTTTTTTATATAAACCAACACGTTATGCTATTCATTGTCCGTGAAATCGATAAAAATTCTTCGAATTTTAACTTAAGCATTAAAACAAATTAAGTAAGTGATCCTATTAGTTCACTCTCCTCATTTAATTCTATCTAACTCTAATAAAATAAAAGTAAAAAATAAAAATAAATAAAAAAAAAACACCCACACAAGGTCGTTAAAATTTCACCAGCCGATAAGACTCACGCTATATATACATAACACGCCTGCCTGCGTATACTCTATTTTTACGAAGTTCAACAAGCTCGCGTGATTCGTGATAATTGCGCTTCCGCGAAAAAGACCGTTTAAATGCGAGGGCGTAAAAAAAAAAGGTTTCACAAAGCAGACCGCGTAACTCAAATTCGAGAGCAAAGTTAAGAAAAATAAGTGAGTGAAAGAGAAAGAAAAGTTGTAGTATATACCGAGGACGATTACAACTCAGACTATACTTACAAATACGCTTTCAAGAACGAATTTCCATGGTCATCAGCATTGCAAATTGACAATGCAGCTTGGAGAGATCTCGGACTCACGCGTATACTTTAGAGAGTCAAATGCTCGCAAATAGAATCTCTTGGTCTACTGTTAAGAAAAACAGTGCACGCGATGAGGATGTTGTAGTATTTTTCCAATTGTATGTGTGCTGCTATGTTTTAGTAATGCTGCTGGTACTGATTTAAAGCTTTTTTTTTGTTATTTTTTTAATGGAAACTATTTGGGAGTAGATAATGAAAATATTGAAGAAGCTGTAAAATGCGGGTTAAGGCTCATTTTATAGTTTTAAATATTTTTGTAGTTAAATATACATGATTAATAATATAAATTAAATATATTACTAATTATATTATTTACAAATATAAATTACAATTCATGATTTTTCTACGAAGGTGAGAACATAAATAAAATTACGTAGTCACTTAAACACTGTTTGTTTCTGGTTTACTTCTATTTTGCATTAAAAGCTACTTAGAAAAACACTATGTTAACTTTCGAAACAAAAGTTAGATTACGTAAACTCTAAAGAAAATATCGCGCAAATGCAAAGTCTTAGTTGTAATTAGTTGCGTTTAAGTGAAATGCTAGTATGATAATGAGTAGAAACAATATTTGGCTTTTAAATGACAGGAATATTAAAAAAAAAATTATTACCTTCGAGCTTTTAAAATTCTTTATATTTATATACTCTTTGTTATTTTTGAAGATTATTTTTAATTATATTTATAATTAAATGGGTTAATAAATAGTTTTATTTTAATTGAGATAGCTCTAAGTGTTTAATAATTTAATATAATTGAATAAAAATCATTTATATTCTTTTATTCTATTCACATTTCTTAAAAACAAAAAAAATCTCATATACGCAATAAAACTATCTTATTCCAATCAATTAATATTAAGACTTTATTAACAAAATTAAAAAACTGAATCATCAATAACTTTATTATCTCCAAATTGTTTATACAATATCATTTAATAACCCCAACAAACCCCCCCCCCCATATATAAAACCACATAAACGATTATCAATCACCCAAATAATAAACTTAACTTTCAAAAAAGTCATAAATTACACATCAATCGACCCACAGTCATCGAACCCATGTACACAAAAAAAAAAAAAATCAAAAGTCCAAAAAAAAGAGAGAATCCATTTCCAATTCTTTATTAAAACCCAATCGGCTACCACATCAAACCTGAACCATTGAAACCTCATACACATACATACACATACTATACATATACCGGAACGAAATTCTCGCCAAAGTATATATACCCGCAGTAAACCGCGCATATACATACGCAACGTATACGTACGCGTGGCACATCTTACTACTACCTACCTACCTACCCCTCTTACCTTCGTCCGACAGCTGGCTTTCTCGCAGCTACTATACACACTTCCTTCCCCCCCCTTTAGAGGAAAACTTACAGCGTTAAAGCGTCCGGTGTCTCCTTAACGAGACATCGGCAGATGCTAACGCCAAGTGTCTCTTCTCCTCCTCCTACTTTTTCTCAACACGTATCCTTATAGAATATCGTTTCTTATGGGCGTTGTTTAAACGTATATATAGGTACCTATACTGTTGTGCTTGTCTTCGCGCGTGCCCCTATCTTTTTTCTTTTTTTTTCTTTCTATAGCGTCTTTGTTACTTTTACGCCACTGTTGCTGCTATATAAGCTGTATACGTACAAAGTGTGTTTATGTGTGTTGAGAGGGTCATCCCCTACCCTATAGCTTTTATTCTATTCTCGGCATTCATGAGGTGTGTGTATCCAAGTGCGAATCAGTGCCACTGTAGTGTATAAGAGCTGTAACGAATCTGTTGAATGGACGATGACGACGTTTGGATTTTTCCCCGCTTAATTAGCCGTTTCTTTTTTAATGCGATGTTTTGGATGGGTATGAAAAAAAGAAGGAATAATGATGATGGTGAATTGAGGGTATATACATTGCTTTTATGTGGTTTTTAATGTATAGGTATATTTGGGTGTACTGGTGGGATTGTTAAGGGATGGAGAAAAGTATATTGTTGTTATCTGGCTCTGATATTTACGTATTAAAATTTTTTTATCAGTTGATAAATTTTTTATGTTGTTACAAATTATAAATTATAATTTAAGAAAAATAAATATTAATTTATAACGTTTTAGATCCTCATACTTAAAAATAATTGATTCAATTCACTACACATTACGATACATCTAAATAAGAACAACAATAATATTCCACCTGCGTAAATTCACTAAATACAAGTGATAACATGAAAAAAAAAAGGAAACCAGACAGAAAATGTCCCCATCTATATCTTTAAAAATCGTTGTTCACTTTATTTTCCAGTTTACATTTTGTCTGATGTGAAAACAAGTTTTCTCGCCATACGAGAAAGACCACAAAACCTGACCGAAAGGAGAACATTAACGCATTTATAAAGTTGTAAATGCAAGTGAACGCAACTTTCAACGGTTCAAATAAAAGAAATAAAAAAAATAATTTTCCTTCTTTTTCTTCCTCAGGACTTGTGATTTTTAAAAAACATTATACTTCTCCACGCACTCCACTCAATTACTTGCTCTTTTGGTGTAGGTGGAGTGTATATATATATATATATATATATATATATATATATATATATATATATATATATACACCGTCGGTATGTAATTCATCCGTAACTGTATAATCTTATTGCCGCTGACTGCGTAAAGTGCTCGAAATGACTCACGTCCGTATGTATATATATATGTACAGCATCTGATTAAGGTTTCCCGCCTGGCAACGAGGAAGAGGGAGGGAAGACCGTAAAGAAGGAAGCCTTGTATTTTGTTTTTTTTTTTATTGCTTTTTATTATATTTACGTACGCATACATATATTTTTTTTCTTGTCTGGATAGCAATCTACTTGTTGCTTTGATTTTATCAAATATAAATAATACGCGTGAGGAGTAACATTTTTATAATTTTTATTTTTTTTTAAGATTAAACAAAAAAGAATATTATTTTTTTTTATTTAATTGTTATTTATTTTAAAGTTATTTAATATAGGTGCTAATATTTCTCACTCTTAAGGTGTAACGTATATTACGAAAGAGCTAAAGTGCTATTGCATATTAGTAAACAAACTGTAAATTATTCTCTCCGAGAATTATTTACTATATTGGAATTAAAATTTTTTTAAATTACCTTACTCTTTTCAAAAACTACAATTTTTTATTCCATAAATACTCCAAACTCACAAATTCCATAAATCCCCTCCAAACTTTTCAACATACAAAGCATCAAAATCCGCTCTCTAAAAGCCGCCTCATACACACCCGGATTTCATTCGCGAACAAGCAGCTTCCGGCAGACACACAGGCCATTACCATGTATATATGTATACACCTACATAATGCGGCAAACCACCAAACACTGTATCACAACCAAAACCAAAGTAAAGGTAAAATAAAGTGAGAGAGAAAAAAAGAAAAACGAGTGTGAAATAGCTGTAGGCTAATGTGATCTTAACTCTCGCGTATACACCAAAAAAATCGAGAGAGAGAGAGGACTGAGTGCTGTGGAACAAGGTAGAGAAGGAAAGTATATAAGATGTATAAGAGTATGTATACTTGGTACCCTTCTCCCTTACCTCCCTCACCTGGTGAACAGAGAAAGCAATGGTAATGCCAACCGACGACGACTGGCTTACCTCCAACGCCAAGTAAATCGTAATAAAAGCGCGCCGCTTGCTTACACGTGCGCGCGAACTTTATTTCATAGTGTGTGTGTATACTTACATGTATGTGGATCTGATGCCACGTAACATTTACATTTCGCTCGCGCAATTGAAAGAACCCGCGTTTGTCGACAACGATGGAAGTGATACCTATATGAGCAAAAACACTTATAATCAGCTGTTATGTAGTTATATACAAATTATTAAAATTGATTTATGTAGCTTGTGATAGTCAGATGAATAGATCGTATAGTTTGTAATCTACAGGTTGTGGGTTCGACTCTTGCGTCTATCAATCTGAGTATTGAGAATATTAGAACTGAAATACACGCATTTAAGTGTAATAAAAGTATTCATAATTAAATTATCAACTTTAAGCATTTGCTCTGGTAGAGAGTTTTTTTTTGGTTCTGTAAGACGTAATATACTTAATGAAAAAAAATTATTAAAAGCCTGAAAAATTAATGTAATACATTTTTTAGTGCAGTAACAATTTTTGTTATAGAGTATATGTCTCAACAAACCAAAAAATTTTAATCAAAAGCGTTATTTGAAAATTGATTTTAATTATTTTCGAAACCACATAGTTGCTGATTATACGTGTTTTTACTCATATACACTGCAGGAATGTACCGACGAGTGGTCTATCACTATACGTTTCTCATTCTTAATGACCACACTAGCTATAGAAGCTTTTCTATGCGTGTATATATGTAATATACTACATGCTCGTTTCATGCTTGCACCTTGATGAAAAGTGTTGCCTTCGGTGTAAATGTTATATTGAGTTCCACCCGCTTCTTTATACATCTCTCTTTCTCTCTTTCTTTCTATTTCTCTCATGCGTATTGCACAAAAGCTGCCGCACTGCAAATTCCCGTCTCGGTTGTCATCCCGTTGTTGTACTATTCCCACTTTATACACGTATAGGTCAGAGGCTTATCCAAGCATTACATTCTAGGAATGCGGGAAATTCTTTACTTTTCTCTTTCTATCCCACACACACACACACGTACTGGACATTACCAAACTGTACGCCTGGTGGTCTTGGTAGTTTGTAAAAATGTTGGGAAAACAATGATCGCACGATTTTTAGTATTGTTTTCTACAAGATAAAAAAAAATTTTTTTTTTCTATCCTTACACCTTTCATGAGGGAGGTATATGCCCCCCTACGTGTTCCTTTTGTCATTTAAATCAGATGCAAACGAGATTTTATTTTTAACGTATGTTTACCTAATAGCAATGGCTAGTTTTTTTTCTTTTTTTTTAAGAAAACCATGTTTAAATGTGTGTTATGTGTGTAGGTATATATATTTTGTAAACCAATGCTGAACAATAGAAAATTACAATGTATTTTATTTAAAAGACTTGTAAAAAAAAAAAAAAAAAAAGAAATAAACACGTACATTTATATACATACATATAAATACAAAGCTTTAGTAATGAAATCGTTGGCAATTTACACACGATAGATATAAATATATACATTCATAATGTGACAAAAGCAATTTTAACCACGACCCCAAAGAATCATATATGTATGTATTTATATGTGTCATACATATATTTTAACCAAGACCACAAACATACATACATACATAACATACATAACATACGAAGAAATAACCAAGAAGTATCACTTATCCACTCCGAAAATGCCAAGCTTTCAGAGCTTTGACGAATGACCTAAGTTTCTCTTCTCCCTTCTACCTCTGTAATTAGCGTCGTCCATCTCGGTCGAGGGGCTACATCATACGGCGTGACGACAGGCGTTCCGGAATGTAAAAGCTTTTGGCCCAGAGAAATATAGTAGGTAGTAGAAAAAGAAAGAGAGAGGGTAAAAAGGCACGCGTCTTGTATATGTGTGTATATATATATACACCAGCAGAATGGTATATATGCAAGCGCGAATTCCTAGCCTGTCATCGGCACCGCGACAAAAGCCAACTTGAGCTCGAGGCCATGCATATAGTATAGTATATGTGTATGTTATGTCACTGTAGTATTATATCTATACCTCTTTCTCTCTCTCTCTTTATATGCGCCGTTACGCGTTTCTGAAACGTGTGTATGTGTCTTATGCACTCAGCTTCAGGATTATTCGCGAGGCCGCGAATATTTTTCCCCCTCTACCCTCCTTCTTGTCTTTCTTTTTTTGCCTGTTGCGCACGTGTTAATTTGCCATACGAGAGAAAGAGAGGAAAATAATATGTATGTATGTATGTATGTATGTATTTGGGTGTGTTAAAACGTGTAAGAGGTAATTGCGAATATATTTTGGTTTGTTGATGTGAATTTTCGTGTTTTATTGTTTTCTATAGTGAATTAGTGTATTTATAATTGTTAAAGTTTTTTTAGTTTATTATATAATGTTATTAAAGGTTATTGGGTTAAAAAATAAAATGAAATGAAATTTGTTGAAAGGTTGTTAAATGTACCTATATATTTTTGTTTTGTGATTTACGATTGGATATATATTATTAATTGTACTGTGGGAATATTTGAATCGTGTGAAAATTATGTATATGTGGTTTGCAAATGATTTTATATCTTTTGAATTACTCGTATTTGTAATCGTTATCGTGTTCCATTGATATTGATAAATATAAATTTTACTTATTTTTCATACTGTACATTAGTACGACCTTGAAATATGTAAAGCAATTTATAATAATATAAAATTAAAATTTATAATATCAGAATTTAATATTTTAAATTTTTTTTATTTCAGGTGAGTATCCAGAAAAATCATTGCTGTACTTAATTGATCTTTTTAAATTCATCGTATTTGGTAATTAAAAATTTTATTACTACACGGAAAAAAAAATATAGTAAATTTTTTTTTAAATAAAACAGACCACAAAATAACAGGTATTCCTAACCAAAAACAACCTTAAAAAAAGTAACCTAGTATCAGTAACTATTCATAATTACAAACATATACGAGAAAATTAGAAACGAGAAAGAGCAACAAAAATTAAAAAATGCGCGTCTACAAATTACATCGGCATCGGGTGTACGTAATTACAGATCTATTACGTAAATTTAGCAAAACGAATATAACGAGGCAAAATTAGCGAAAATTACGAGGAGGATACATAAGTACTGGAGTGAGAGAGAGAGAGGAAATGTCGTGCACGTGATTAAAAGTACTTGGATGTCGTATTCGTGTATATACCGATGTTTTGTATCAAGGCTTTTCATGGATTGGTAATGAGTGGAAAGAGGGAATGGTATAGATGAAGTCGCGTGCCAAATGATGCTTGCTTGCATGAAGGTTGAGATTTCGTGTTGATGATGTCGGTTTGAGAGAAGTTTTATACTGTTACTTACTTGCGCGAGAAATTTAAAAGACTCGTGGAATGTGATTTTTGCTAGATATTGTCTTTGATATGCTGACATTATTAATTATATTGTTGTAACTTTAGACCTTGATTGTTGAAACTTATTAATTTTGATGTACGTGTCAATTGTAATTTTTTTCGTTTTTATCAGTCAATCTTACCATTTTATAATTACAAATAAAAAATTACTCGACTGACACTTATTATAAAAACAATTTAAACCAACAAAGCTAGAATATTGTATCACGTAACAGGTATTGATTCATTTTTCTCACAATCGAGTAATTATAAATGACGTGTTTCAATTTTCACATGAAATAAAAATTTAATAAATGATTTCTTTTTCTCACTTTTTCTAACAGTCTAAACTATATTTTCTTAAAAAAACATTCGAGCAAGATGACTACTACTCATATTCCTGTAATATAATTAAAGTTAATTATTTCAAGCGTGTGAAAGAAAAGAGTATCCAGACAACCAATATATACCATCGTATATTATCGTGTACTTTGTACTTTCGTGCTTGCAAGCTCACAGTAATATAACTCATACTTACCGGAATTGACACTTTGACGGCACAAGATAAAACAACTCATAAACTTTCCTGGAAACAATAAAAACATCTTTATTTTAACATTAAGTAAAAAAAATGATCTAATTAATTGCATTAACGCGATAATTATAACGAAGAATGTTCAAATTCTTTACTATTTCAAAAACTATCACAAAAATATTTTTAAATATTTTCTAACAAAGAAATGTAGTACCATCCTTTCGTAAAATCATCCCAATAAAAAACAACATACCAGAGCCTCTAAACACAAGCTCCACCACATATACTGTAATTTCAAATAGACATGCGTATATCATGATACACATCCCCCCCCCAAGCATAATAGTTATACTTTATTTTTATGATCATCTAATAGACGCAAACGAGTCCGTAGTTAGTTAGTTAGCCAGTTAGTTTGAGAGCAGATGCTTTTCACACGTTAATCGAGACGTCGCGTGCTTATACTTTATATATACACAGCCCTTACATACATATATATTCACCAGCAGCAGCATCAGTAACAACATTGAACAATTCAACAAATCGCCCTCAGGAGCATATTTGCTTGGTTGGTTGGTTGGTTGAACGTTGCCAAGTGCTTGTCTCCGGTTATAGGTCATAAATCTCGAGTAGTAGTACCTACTACTACTACTAAGCCAATGGATTTTCTTGAAAATTATTCGGGCTTGTTGCCCATCGTTCTCTCTCTCTCTCTCTTTCTCTCTTCTTTCAATTGCCCACATCCGTCCACATGTGGTATACGGTATGTAAACGCTTGGCTACTCTTTCTCTCTATACTTACTCTACTGTCCCTCATTGCTAATCGCTGCCATCACTTTGGATTAACATTCGCTGACGTGAAAGTATATAGCGAGTGCCGAGAGCTTTCTTTATATGTATACTATTTTTGTTCTTTTTGTAAATGCTTTTTTGTATATACATATAGTATAGGTTTGTGTCCTATGGACCTTTTGTATATCCCGTTATAAAGAGTATCTTCGTATATTCGCTTGACTTAAAAAAATTTGCGTCCAAATTCCTTTCATTAGTGGGTATATTCAAACATGTATAATCTATGTTATTCAATGATGCTTCATAATCATTGTTTATTGCTGTTTGGATTATCAATTATTATTATTATTATGTTTTTATGTTGAGCTGATAATTGATAAAAATAAATCAATAATTTTTTTTTTCGAATGCAATTAAATAATTTTTCATCTATTGTAAGCAAAAAAAAGGTATAAGCTTGCATATTATTCTCCTCTCAAATCTGTCAACACTTTTATCTCTTCTAAAGTCTCTTGCGTAGGCCACAAATCGAGAGGAGGTACCCATCGGTTGATTTGACACCAATCGTATCACCCAACTAGTTATAGAAAGATATAGACAAGCTTAAAGCCACTTTTGCTTATACGAATAAGGAGATAGGAGGAAGAGGATGAGGAATATGTGCACGCGCTTTTTACATGTATATCGTTTGCAAGGATTTATCCGTTGATTTACGACGTGTCAACAGATCTTCGCGCTTTCTTAGTTTTTCAGGAAGCCACTTTCTTGCATCTATATAGAATCCGCTACTTGAGATTCAACTAACCGCTCCTTTCTTCGAAAGTTTATGCTCTATTCTTATGTGTGTGTGTGTGTGTGTGAATCGCCTACGATATTTTCATTGTTGTATACCCGATTTTATTGGTCTTTTGATTTGATTTAAGATTGATCAATATTTTATATACATCATCTATTCTCTCTCTCTTGCAATATATCCGGAAAGATCAATTATTCAGCGAGATATTAACATACAAGCTTGTTAATATTAATTATATTAAAGCAATATCGAGTAAATTTAATTTCCGGATTTATTAATAACAAAAAAAAAAAAAAACTTTGGATCAAAAGAGCAGTTATAATTTAATTTTAATTATTTTTTCAAACCATATAACGGTTTATTTTACGTATTTTTGCTCCTATATAAATATAATCACCTTCATATCACACTTCCGGTTTTCAAATACGCAATAGAGCAATCTCTTCACTATAGCTGATAGGGGCGTCTCAAGTAACAAATCTCTCTTTTACACTTCAAATCTCTCTATGTCTCTCTATACTCTCGTTCATATATACATATAAGATATTCTCCTTAAAGTTGTTTATCATTCAAGTCCAGCAATAATATCGCTCTTTGACTAACGCGTAAATTATAGATCTTTCTTACTCTCTCTTTCTGCCTCTCAAGTATATATAAGAAAGCACTTCATCCACCTTAAAATTTTTGCAGACGTTTCGTGTCTTGGAAATATAAAGACCAACTACACTATCCAAGTTCATATCAGAAGACTACACTCTCTAGCAAAAGAGTATACTCTATATATACGTATTATATATCCGGACACCTACCATACTCGAGTAGAGACTCCTCATTCTCTCTTATAAATACGTATACTCTTGTCTATAAAGAGACTTTCCACAATCCATCCAGCCTGAGGGCCCTTTTACTTCTCTCTCTTCTACTCATATCGCTAAAACACACCGCACACACATTCCACAATCCATCCAGCCTGAGGGCCCTTTTACTTCTCTCTCTTCTACTCATATCGCTAAAACACACCAAGCTTTTGCTGCTGCTGCTACCCACCTGTTTAAACGCCCACTGACACTTTACAGTGTGATATGCTTATATTATATCGGTAACGGCGTGAATATAATATATACATACATACCTCAACTGTGTATAAGCGTAAGCATCAAGTCAATTCGCCATTCAGACAGAGCAAGCGCGCGCGTGCAAGCTTTTATATGTATACCTATACCTTTGAATAAATGCCTAGCGTAAATTCCGCTCTCGTTTTATCTATATACCTATATTCCGCTTCTCTTATTCTCTTATATATATATATATATGCTGTGCATCTATCCAGACTTCTCATGCCTTATTTGCGTTTTCTCAACCCGACTTTATTTTTACGCGCCTCCTCCGCTTCTTCACGTATAAGTACTGCGGCACTCTTTTTCTTTCTCTCTCTCTCTCTCTCTCTCTCTCTCTCTCTCTCTCTCTCTTTGTTCCGCATACTTTTCTTCTAAGGCTATTTTCTCCTTACTCCTTTACTACGTTTATTCCGAAAGTACAGTTAATGTTTGAAATTCAAAAATTGTGCTATACCGGTTTGTATACTCTACTCTTTGGTGTCTCATTGTTTTTATGTATTTATCTTTGGACAATTTAAACATTTTCTGAATTTTTGTTGATAATTTTTATTTTTCTAGAAATAATTTTGTTATTGAGTAAGAAATAACATTATATCAAATTATTCCCTCTGTCTAATATTTTGTTTAATTTATAAACTTTGTACTAGTAACCATGATAGGATAGATAGGATTAAAAGATCTAAAAGACAAGCTATATATTTTATAATTAACTCACACATTACACTCACGTTGACCATAGTAAATAATAAAAAATAAAAACTATTTTCACAGTATTAACCAAGAGTTCAAATCCCCCTTGACTTTATTAAGGTCAAGACACGAAGCAATATATACATACACACGACATTTCACAGAAAAAAAATACGTTTTAACTAACGAACCCCCTACCAAAGAGTTTCCCTATACATTTCGCAACATATTCCCTCATACTCTTAAAAACCTCCTTAAAAACCCTTACACCAAGTATCTATAACGGAGACACATTATATATACACAAACATTGTAGTTTGACACAGAAATAAGGATCCGGCATTTCTCTCCTTCTTTTACTCTATGAATCATAATCACCACACGAGAAGGAAAGAAAGAAAGAAAGAAAAAAATAAGGGTGACCGAGATAAATTTTAAGGAGCCAAGAAAGAAAGAAAGAGAAAGAGCAAAATGAGAATTCCTCTCGCGTGACCGTATAGTTCAACCATTATAAATAAACCTTTGACACACGACCCCTAACGCCTCGATTTACAATTTTTCCCGCGCACACGCCTTAAGGCTCACACGCATATGTATATATACATTGAACGTCTTTCTCTTCTCTCTTCTCTTACCGCAATGAATACGTAACGCAGCCGATAATAAATCAAAATTAGTAGCTACATTTATAACCCCGCTCCCTCACGCTTACGTCTCTCTTTCTCACTATATACTACTACTGCTGCTGTTCAAGCTCACGCTTCTTAAGTGAAAATCGCGTGCGTGAGGTGTGCAATTTAGACACGGCTCACGCGCTTGTGTGTGTATGTGTGGATCTATTAATGAACGTCATATAGTCATATGGTTATAGAGAGTTGAAAAGGGGGCCAAGAGGGTAAAAGAGAGATAGAAATTGCGAAAATGTCGATATATCGGCAAATCGATGAGCTTCTTACTATACTTGCAACTAAAGAACCGTACTATATAGTGTATACTATGTGGAACTAATGGATTCTGTGAAGTCGGGATTGGGTGAAAGCGCGTCGCGTGTGTGTGAGAGAGAGAAGCGCGAGTAATGCGATTTAGTGGGGTGATGGAAAAAGTGTATAGTGGGTATATATATATATATATATATATATATATATAT
>JAPYZE010002945.1:0-14474 GCA_030522805.1 Leptomastidea abnormis | reverse complement strand
AAGAGAAAGAGAGTTGAAGGGTTTGAGAAATTGTCGTCGTGTGATATACTTGATTGCGATGAGGTGAAACTATATATTCTGATACTTGGGAAAGTAAAATTTGCTTTTTTATATTTCTTATGTTGAGCTCTTGTAAAAGTAATTGGTAATTTTTTTTTTTTATATTTTAAAAATATCCGTTAACTTAAACACAATATGTACATAATATTTAAAAAAAATGAGATGTAATTAACATTTTGTATTCAGGATAACTGTAAACATATTTTTTGGTTGTACATAATAAGAATCATAATAAATTAACATATTTTTAGGTAAATAAAGTTTGAATAAAAATTTAATGACACGAATAAACAGTTTATCGGTATGTTTTAACTTTTTAATGTTTAAAAAAAAAAATACAATGCTAATGTTATCATAACAATGATTAATATTTTACTCAATTCAAACGAATCTTTTTCATAACATGCAATTTTCAGTTAAAAATAAGTATATAAACTTTGCTAATATTACTTACATATTATTGATTTACAATCGAAGCATAAACAAAGTGTAAATAAAACAGATTTTAAATAAATAAAATCTAAAAATATTGACCTAATTAATTAAGTAGAAAATTTATACCAACATCAACCATATTATTTTTTCTTTGTACATTATTAAATGTCAATAATTAATCGTGATTTGTAGTACTAAATGATTGATTATACATTATTTCCAAACGTACAAAATTTAACTTCCTCATATTCACGTAATTTCAATACAATTTAAGGTGAATGTCAGAGTTCGTTACTACCAGCACACGTCAATAATTTACAACGTCGCGATGAGAGACGTAAAATTAACTTTCCAGAAATGTTTGTGCGAAGTGTAGGTATATGTATGTACGTATTTCATTGTGATTACTCTTTGACTGTACATGATTCATCAGATAAGTCAATTGTGAATTTTTAATTGCCTGCTCGATAATAAGCAACTGCTCTCTCTTCAGGTGTAATAATAATCTTGTTAAAAAGAAGAAGAAAAAAAAATAAATATAGCTGTATATAAAAAATTACTGCTGTATGGCTGCGTGAAAATTCTCGTGGTTAGATTAATTAAAACAATTAGGCTTGATTCATCAAAAGAATGCCGTAACAGCAGCTTGCATTCTAGACAAATGCATCACATATCGTAGTGGTAGCGTAAAAAAAAAATTTTTTGTCTAACTATATATTTTTAAATAAATAGGATTATAGTCAAATTAACGAGATTCCCATGCTCGTTATAAATTATAGAATGTGAAACTTGATTTTATATTTTTTTTAAATAATATTTTTTTATTGTTGGATGCATCTGATTAATATTAATTTATTAATGTACAGCTAAGCATATTTTTATTTTACATTTAAAATCGAGACTAAATAAAAATAGATATTACAGCTTTGGAAAACGATACATCTTACAACGATAAAAAAAAAAAAATTTAAAATGACAAAGACGAAAGATAAAACACCTGATATCTTAGAAATTTTGAGCAAATCTTATCTTTTACTTTATCATAATGTAAGAAAAATTCTTTATTATGTACAGAATCGAAAGCAAAACTCAATATCAGTATATTACAATAATACAAATTTACATAATTTATTTATTCAATCTCTAATCTACTTCTTTGATTCCTTTCAAAAAACAATATCAAAATCTTCAAAAACAAACATCACCAACAACATACTTTCTCTCTCTCTTTAAAATCTTCCAACATCAATAAAAATCATTTTTCACACAAGAATCAATTCTCCGAATCTTCCGATCGCAATGACCACTTGACTTTTAAAGCTGCACACATCGATAAACCAATCACCTATTATGTACTCAAGACACTCCATTCACGCGTTACTCAATCCTTTAAAAAAGAAAGAAATAAAAAAAAAAAAACTATATCGTGGTGCACATATCAAGTTCTTTTTTTTTTACGAGCTCCACTCAGCTCAAGTGTAAGTTCCCACGCTTTTATACATACATACATACTCGGACATCGAACCTACTATACATTATATACGTAAAAAGAGAAAACAGTGGTCCACGCATTTTGCGTCTTTCATTTCATACTTTTATATATACGCATATAGTGAGGGGTAGAATATAGCGACAATAGCCAACACAGAGGAACAGACTCCAAAAAAAAGAAGAAAAAAAGGAAAAAAAAAAGAAATGATAAGAATGAATGCTTTCACATTGTCGTCGTCGGAGTGTTTCGACTCCCCCAACTAACTTATAATCCCGGACTCGTTTCTTCCTCTCCCAAGTTTTTCACCTCGGCGCCAAGGGAAAACTTTTAGTATTACAGGGATGAGAAAAGTAAAGAAGAGACACGTACAGAAAGAGAAAAAGAAAAAAAAGGTCGTCCTCGGTCCTCGTGCGTATGGATCGATATAATATAAGTATGCCCTAAGAATTTTCTCATACTTTTACATGAAATTTTTTTTGGTCTACGTGACAAACTACATAAAGATATATAAAAAAAAAAAAAACTGCATGACGATTTCGAAGGAATATCAGACAGTTTTTGATGTGGTGGTAGTGGTTTTTTGTAATAACGATCTTTTTCCCCTCTTTTGATTCATGAAAATCCAGACGTACGAAAGCGTTTTAAAAGCCAGACGTATTATATATAGTAGAGGGAGAGAGAAAAAGAGGGATCTCGTATATATTGCAGGGAAAGCAAAAGAGGAAAATCCGCGAGGTTTGCAAGAAACTGAGTAGTAGTAGTAGGTAATATCTATAGATATTATACAGAGAGAAAGAAAGAGAGATAGAGTGGCTGAGTGAGTAGGAGGGAAAGGGCCAGGTTGTATTAATACAGAGTCGTTCTTTTCCTTTTCTCTCTCTTACTCTTGCTTGGTTTTGTTTACGCGCGAGAGAGAGATCACTGAGACGCTTACGCATGCGCACACGTGCGCTTTCTGCTCAGCCTCTCTCTTGCTCCATAAGCCACAACTCCGGACTCCGAACAATTCTCTCTCTCTCTCTTTCTGTTTCTATTTTACTCATACGAAATAAGAGAGAGAAAGAGAGAGAGAGAGAGAGAGAGAGAGATCGTAACCCGTAACCGCCTCTCAGGCATCTCTCGTATATCCTACTCATACAGCAAAGAATGCACTAAGCATATTATACAGGCAATGCTCAATTCACAACAACAATATTATACACAGCCCAAGTATAAATTTTAAAATAAAGTATGTACATAAAAATGTATGAGAATTAAAAAAAGAAGAAAAAAATAAAAGTATTTCTGACTCACCGGAGCCGGTGAATTGGTCGACTTGGTGAGTCGACGATATAAGTGCTGTAGTGGAAGCAAGGGCTGAACCACCACCACCAACACCTCCACTACCTCCAAGTCCATCAACTTCTTGCCACATCCTTTTCCCTTGATCACACAATAACGTCGTCCTGCTCCAAAATTTTTAATTTAATCCAGACTTTATAGTTAGTCCGGATAAGATGATAAATATATATTATATCTTAGGACGCTCAGGTATATATTGTTGTATATACCTGTATGAGCGACCTGTGTCAGCGGCACAACATCATCATTATCATCATTATCATCTTCACTTATGTATTATATTAGTTATCTCAACCTGGAGCACATTATTATTGTTAAATCCATGATTTGTTCTCACAGTCACGTGTATCACTTTGCACACACACACACATACACATAAACACTTTAAGGAAGCTGACGCTAAATATCTATATACATATATATTGAGTTAAATGTGTAGGTGGTGGTTAACAACAATAACAACAACAAAAACAACAACAACAGCAATAGCGCGCGCGCCCAAAAAGTGTCTGTTGTATATACGTATATATTATTATATCCGAGAGGGCCAAGTTGGGGGCGCGCGCGCTCGTTTTTCACGCACTAAACTTCCAACAAACTCGGATAACCCTGGATTATACTTCCAGCAAGGGCCTTTCAATTGATATATTGGGCCTTGTCACAAAACACATACACTCATGATAGAAACCGGCAGAAGCTGGAGCTACAAGGCCCCCCTTGGGGTACAGTAAACACTTTTCACTTGAACGTCCTGACACTGAAGTATATAGTACCTATATAATATATACTGTCCGCGTGTATATGATGCCCTTAGCTGCTACAGGCTACAAGATTTCCTCCTGCTGTTGCTGCCACTGCAGCTACCGCTGCTGCTGTTGCTTCGTTGCAGGCTGATTCTGCTGATGCTGCTGCTTCTCGTTGTTGTCGCGCCACGACTTGGTTACTCTATGCATTATCTCAAATGTGTGTGCGTGAGGGATACAGACTTTCCTCTACTTACTTTATACTCTGACTGCTGCTGTGTTATATTATTACTGATGGTTGCCCCACGCGCGTCGTCGTGTGTACATACAACTGTATATGTATGTACTGCTTACTTGCTCTCTCTTTCTTACTTTTGTAAGGCTAATGAAAAACTCCGGTTTTCTCTGTCTTACACTAACACTTCGACTGCTGTTTGAACTGACTATATATTGATATGCTGACGTATGCTGTCTGTATAGGTGCGAGGGTTAGTACAGTAAGTGGCCATCAGGTATAGCGTGCGCTACCAATGATTTTTTTTTCGGAGTCTTATTCGGAGTTTTTGGAGTTCCTGCTGGCTGCTGCTACCACACAGCTGGGAAGTCTGTGACGGATATAAATAATACGCGTTTGTGTATTATACGTTTATTACACGATGATGTAAGAAATGTAATTTACATTTCGTTTATATTGTTGATGGATAAAAATATTGAATGTTATATTTTTAAATAAACCACTTTATGAGACATTAGATTGTGATTTATTTTTATATATGGATTAAACTAAAATTTACTAGTGTGTTATTTGTCTTTTTATTAAATTTAATCAAATTTATTTATTTACTTTATAATTTTAATTAATATACAAGGCATAAAATTTAAGATATATAACAACATTTAGGTATGTTTTTAAATAATATTAGTTGCAAAATTAACTACTGAATGTTAAATTCACGAATGATGACTAATTTAAGCGACCTCTTCATGTTGTATGCTGAAGCTTAAAATGCGAGCGACTGATGGTACAAACGAAATCAGTATTTTTTTAAAATCGATTGTGGTAAATATATTATTGATATTAAAATTTCTACCAAACAATTATTTTATTTTTCAAATAACCATTATTAAAAAATTTTTAAAAATGCTTATATTTTATTCCATATAGTTATGCTGTAGTTTTGCGCTCATACATTTAGGTACTATAAAGTTATGAGGATGAGTATTTGAGAAGATTTTCGTTAACGTTCATATCTCGTTGAAAACGCAAGTTCTCGTCCGATCACTTAAGCTAAGCAACGATGAGCGCGGTTAGTACTTGGATGGGTGACCGCTTGGGAACCCCGCGTAACGTTAACGTTCATTTTTTTTTACTTTTTTTATAATTTTTTTTACATGCAGAATTGTAATTTTTTACTCGACCACAAAAAAAATCCATTACTTTAAATTAATTATTAAATAAATAAAGTATGAATAAGTTAGTAGCAAATTAATTTAAAGAATTATGGTTTCATTAATTCTTTTCATATTTTAATTGATTAATAAAGTAATCTTAAGTTTAATGTTTCCCTGAATTTTATCAATTTTTAAAATTTTAAATAATTTGTTAATAATGAATCTACAATTCTTATTAAGAATTTAATTATGATTATATGTGATATTAAAAATAATTCTGGAAAGAAGTTTAAAATTTAAATTTCAAAAGACAAATAATGTGAAGCATAAGTAGTTTTATAGGTCTTATTTTTTATGATATATTACCCAAAAAAAATAATCATTATTTTTCTGACACAATGTGATTTATTAAGGAATAATTCGTAAGAATTGACACACGAATTAAAAATTTTTATAATTATATTATTTTTTTAATTTTGAATAATATCGATAAAACGATTTAGAGTAGATAAATTATTTTCACAAAAGATAAAAAATTGCAAACTGTATAATAAAATAAATAATTAACTTAACTACAAATTAATCAAAGTATTTATAATTTACATTTTTTTCAAAGTTACTTTTCAACTTCTTAATAATTATTAAATAATTAATATAAATTTTAGTGCTATGCTAGTATGGAATGTAAGCCTTTTATAATTTTAAATGATTATATAGTTTTCCTATAATTAAAAACTTTTACTTCATAAAACGAACTTTATTTTTTTCAGGTTCAAAGTGTAAGTGTTTAGGATATAATAGAATGTCCTATATAAAATGTGTAAACATGTTCATTTATACCAAAATCATTTGGTTGAAATACATGAATGCGTATTTCAATCCTTAAAGTGATTGGATTTAATATTATATTTTCTATGTAATTTCACTACAAATAAATTTAATATATAATTGCAAGTGATTATTTTTATTTTATCTTTCTTGTACTCTGGCGTTCAACTCATACATTATTATTCTTCTTGAGATTTTTTGATACAATTGAATATTTTAAAAAAGATTACAAGCACTCTTTTGATTTACTTGACAACCGTTATAATTGATAAAAAAAAATATAAAAAATTACTTTGGATTTTAGACTCCAGCAGTTCTGCTGCTTAAAGTAGAATTTTTATGCTTTAAAATAATTATTTTTGAAATTAATTTTTTTAAAAAATTATTATTGCCTATTAAAGATGGAAAATAAATCATAATAAAAAAAATGGAAAAAACATATTTTCACAATTGTAAAATTGGAGAAAAAAGGAATCCCAGAGTATTAGTAGGGAAATAATATATTTGATACATCACAACATTAAATTGAGGAAGCTACAAACTTAATGGCAAGAAAAGAAAGAGAGAATTATCTTCCACGTGACATTAACTTATGTCTATGCATAATGAGGACAAAATGTCTGCAGATTAACATTTATGTGCTAAATATCATTTATGTTAATTAATTGTCTAAATATAAATCGAAAAATTGAAGTCTCTGTACCAGTTTAAAGTTTGTTAACCTATCGTTACATACAAGTCTAATTAATAAATTAAAAAAAAAATATTATCCAATTTTAATTTACAATTTCTTGTTAAATCTTCCCCTAACTTGCATATAAAAATAATTGTTGATTAATCAATTAATTCTTTTTAAAGTTTATTTATTTTTAAAAAACTTTTACAATCAAAATGCAATGTAAGTATATTCTGCTGATTGCATTCTTTGCAGTATCTGAAATAAAGTTAGTAATATCAGAAGATCTATTTGCTCTTGGTAATACTGTGAGTTTATACCCTTATATAATTTATTAGCACGTAATTACTTTTAAAATTTTGTAAAACAATTTTTTTTGTTGCAATTTCGTGCGCAAAAGTCAATTTTGCGCAAGGTTTACCGTGCGCAAAAGAGTACTTTTTCGCACGGTTTTCTTTTGCGTACTGTTTAGCGTGCGCAAAAGAAAACCGTGTATTTTTGAGCACGCTAAATAGTGCCCAAAAAATACCGTGCGCAAAAGTACTTTTTGCGCACGGCTCTTAAAATTGCAAAAAATTATGTTCTCAACTCGGGCGCAAACTTTCCTCTCTCGTGTGATCTCCCCGCACCTCGTCATTGGTTTCGCCGTCGACTCGTGCGTGGTGATCACAACTCGTGCGGGAATGATGCCTTTTGCGCCCTTGTTACGCAAATAACTATCATTTAACACTTTAATTCAACTTATTACTAGATTTTTTAATGTATAAAATTTTTAATTTTTTAGTGCTACTCCAGTGAAATTTGTGAACGTTACGAATGTTGCGTTAACGAAAGGTGTACTACAGGTACAGAGTATTATCAAATAGTTGTTTCACATCAATAAAGTATTGAAAATGAAATAAAATTTATGTATAACAATTATTAAGACAACAGTATCAAATGTAATGTGTCCGAGCGATTAGATAATTTATTATTTGTAGATAAATTTTTTAACTTTATTGAATTTTAAAATAAAATAATTACATTTTTTCATCTTTCTTATATATATATATATATATATATATATATATATATATATATATATATATATATTACAAATAATATGTTTTACCTTATTTTAAAAATACATCCTTTGCTTAAAATGGTATTAAAAAGGAAAAATAAAAATAATAAAATTTAGATTGCATTGAAAAGGTTTTTGCTTCATTATATCAATTTGAATTTTTTCAGGCTCAGAGTGTTTGTGTATGGGAGATAAAGTATGTCCTAGAAATATGATGTGTAAACAAACTATTGTGAATAAAGTTAAATTACATAAAATATATGAATGCATAGAGAAACGAAGATTTAGAGAAAATTAATTTATATTTAATTTTGTATGATTTTCGTTCACAAATAAATTCAACAAATCAATAAATATGATGGAGTTATTACTTTATTTTAATTATACCAATCTAAATCATGTAACTTAAAAAAAAAAATTAAATATTTATAAAATTTTAAAAAATATCAAATTTACATATAAAATCTATTTTACTCTGTCCACGTTTTGTCACAGGTGTTTCTTTTTCTGATTTTAATTTGCATAATTAAATACATAAGTAATCATACCACAGATTAAAATTCAGATTTTTGTTGAGTCTGGTTTACAAGGGGTTCAATATACTAATAAATTATTTTAAGGCAACTTAGAAAAACTGTTAAATAAATTTATTGATTAAAATTATGTTCATTTGCACGAAGCATCATCAATTAATAAAAAAAAACCTAATTAATAAATATTTAAATACATGCATTATGTTATGCATACACAAACCAGCAACACAACACCCATTAATTTTACTGTAAACAAATTTACGAAATTGTTGTTTCAATCGATCAAACTATAATGCATAGAAATCAAGCTTCTCTTTATTTACTTATATCAGTCACCATGAAACTTATTCTTCCACAACAAGTCACTAAAATTCTTAGTAATAATCCTTCTACTCCTTTTCTTCCCTAAAAACAAAAAAAAGGAAAGTATTAAAAATGAAAGTACAAAAAAAGAAAAAATTAAAAATTAAAGTACATATTTCTCTGCAAACACGTTTCAATATAATCCAATTTTTCGCCCAAATCTTCTGCATCTGGCCATCATCAAGCAATCAAGACAATCATCTCATACGCAACCTCTTCTGGTGGCTCTACATCTTGAACAGTTCCATCATCTTTATCTTCACAATCTCAGCCTTCCGTGCCTACTACAAAGATGTTTACATAACCTCACGTGCTTTAATCGAACTGACTCTCACATCAGAAATAATTTTGATCCTAGTATACACCTATCGCAAACGTTCACGTCTACGTTCACTTTTAGCTCATACTAAACTAAAACTACTTTTAGGTAATTTATGCAATTGTTTCGTATTTTTTTAACGATACGCGCGATAACAGGTAGTAGGTATTGATTTTTTTTTTTTACAAAAGTATCTTCAATAGATAACGTGAGGCTGTTTCTTTTGAAATAATGTTGTTGCTTTATTGATTGTTAACTTAATCTTATCTTTTCAAGGAGTTGGAATAGCTTAGTCGTGAGAGTGGCGATTTAGCAATCCATAGATTGAGGGTTCGATTCCCGATATACACCGAAATGTGCTCTGTAGAGTGTTAAAAAGGTCTTTAATAATTAAAAATTCAAGGTGTTGACTGTCATGTTTTTCCTAATTTTATTTTTTTATGTTAACTTTTCATTTTATTAACGTATGTTATTTCCGAGTATCTTTATAATTACTAAATTTTTATCGATAAACAGTATATTTATCACGTTGAATGTACTTGACAATATGACCATTGATATAATTACAATCGTTGTAACATTAAAAAAAAGATGATACAATAATATATTGAATTTGGAATATATGTCACATAGTGTTATGTATATCAAAGACATAATATTGTATAATTCTAAAATTAAAATAATGTCTAAGTTGACCTAATTAACAAATATATAAGTACCTGGATTAGATTAAGGTTAGGCAAAAATTAAACGAATACTCGTGAAATTTAATTCTAAACAATTTGATTGAATTGAGGTTTGTACCCAATAAAAACATAACGATATCAAGAAAATGGTTTGCTTTATTACCTAAGTCATCATAACACCTATTTTTTTTTTTATTTTGCAACAAACTATCATAACTTTTCGTAAAACTAGTTTTTCCTACATTTTCTTTATCTCCTACCTTAGAGAAATAAAAAAAAATGAAAGTATCAATTTCTCTGCGTACGCGTTTCCATCTGATCCGATTTTTCGCTCGTCTCTACGGTATCTGGCCTGCAGAAAATGATCGGAAGAATCATCTCCTACGCAATCTTCTCTGGTGGTTCTACATCACGAATAGCACTAGCATCTTCATATTGACCATTCCTGCCATACAAGCAAATCATAAGGACCTCTACATCGTATCGCGCTCGATAATCGAGCTGATCCTTGCATCGGAAATAATCTTGATCTTACTTTATACTCACAATCAACGTTTCCGTCTACGTTCACTTTTAACTCACGCAGAACTTAAACTTCTTGCGGTACCACCCTTCTCATATTTTCTTGATCATGCAAATTTTTACACTTTGATGTATGTGTGCGAAGTGCTGGGACATCTAATCGTTGCAATCGCATATGGATGCACGGAAAAGCCTGAACCTGTGTACCACGGACTTCTCCTTACCGCAAAATATCCATTTGAAGTAGCTAATCCAAGATTACCACTCACTCTTCTCCAAGCACTTTTTCTCGCCCATGGCTTTGTCATTACGAGTTTTGATGGAATTGCTGTTCTCCTTATCTATATTTGTACTGGATGTCTTAAAAGTCTTGAGTTTGATTTAAGCAGAGTTGGTAATAACTATGCAGAGCTTACTGATTGGGTACGTGTTCATGATCAGATTATTAGGTAAGTGAGATAGCAGGTCTATCAAATTTTGTATTATTATATTAGTATTTTTTTTTCTGACTTATTATAGTTTTCGTATGAAGTGTCAATATATAATGATTGTATTAATTTTTTTTTTTTTTTTATAGTCTGATCAATGAGACAAATAAGATATTACGATTTATGATACTAAAAAGTGTTGTTTCATTTATGTTGTATGCCTTTGGTGTTGGACTACTGATTTTGAATGTAGGTTTAACATATAATTTTTTTTTCCTATAGTTTTATAATACTCATTTAATGTTTTTATTCTTGCAGCCTAAAACTTCGACGTCTTGGCTCTATGAGCTTACTTTAGTATTGTTGGTCTTTGCTAAGCTTTATTTTTATGCAGAAAGTGCTCAGAATATGATCAACGCCGTATATTTCATATTTTTTTTTTTCATTTTCTACATGTTCTTAGTTACATCTGTTAATGAAATACTATATTTGTTTTTAAGACTGAAGATCTACGTATGGCTATATACTCGACATCTTGGTACAATCAGAATATAAAAATGGTAAAAGCCAAAGTCTTAGTAATTCAAAGATGTCAAAAGGCATCTTCCATATCAGTAAATGGATTCATGTCTTCTTTTGATAAACAATATTTAAATAAGGTAAATTTTTTTTTATCATATTTTAAAAACGTGTTGAAGTATAGCACTGCAATTAAATTATTTTGAATTTTTAGGTAATTTATGCAACTGTTTCGTATTTTATAACGATACGCGCGGTAATAGGCAGTAGGTATTGATTTTTTTTTTTTTTTATGTACCAACGATCGATAATGTGATATAAACAAGTCATTTAAAATATAATGTTGATTTTTTATTATATTTGACTATAAATAAAAACCAAAAGATTATTATAAGGATTTTAATAATAATTTGTTTGCTTATTTGTTTTATTTATAATGTTAACTTTTTATAATATTAATGTGTGTTACTTCCAAGTATTCCCGTAATCACTGAATATTATATGAATTTTTGTTGTGTTCATTAGGTCTTACGTACTCAACAATATGACTTTTCATATAATTGCAGTTATTAATTTAAAAAAAAAATAATACAACATATGAAACTTTCTACAAAAATTGTTTTTACAATACTTCCTATGAAGACTATTACAACCACTAGTCCTATTAGTTTTCACAGGAGCATTGCAAAAGTTTAGTTAAATAAATTTGTATAATGGATGTCGCAAAGTAATAGTCTTCATAGAAGATAATATATAAATTTAGTAATCTTATGTTAGATTATTGCTATGCACGACAAATAATTCAATATTATTTCATCTCTAATTTTAAAATTACAGTAATATCCATATTGTCTTGAAATACGCACACATACTCGAGCATAACCGTTATTTACTTGGTCCCAATACCATATAGTCTGTTATATACTCAAAAGCTTTTTCATGTAAGCGCTTACTTCCTCTTATACCGCCTTAGGCCCCAGATTTGCGACCTTACTTTTATTACTTTTTATGTGTAAGTATTCCTTGTAAGACTTAGGCTTTCAGACCATAAAATTCATTTTTATCACTTACACCTTAAACCCCCAAGTAAATTAATATAAATGAGAAAAAAAAAATTAAATTGAACGAACCTAAAATCTTTTCTATTCTGATTATACGAATCCTAGAATATTGTAAGCTTAATCCGTCAAACAGCATAAATTATTAAACCAAAAAAAAAAAGAAAAAAAAGAGTAAGCATAAAATTTTCAAAGTACCATGTGCTGGCCTTCTACGTAGGTAATTATAAATAATCACTGTCAATTTTCAACGAACAAGCTGCCTGTCACTATATGTTCTCTCTCTCTCTCTCTCTTCTTCGTTGGTATACGTACACATAATTACGTCTGCAACAGCGTATATGTACAGCTTTTATCAAAGAGAAAAGGCAACAGCAGCAGCAAGTGCTTGTAATATGCTTTGCGTGTTAAAATAGCATTTGTGTATAATATATAATGTTTATCATAAAATTGTAGAATATGTAATAGATGCGGGTAATGTTTGTTTAAAATACATATATATATATATATATATATGGGCTGTGTGGTAGTGACAACTTTAAGTTATGTTCAACTTTATATGATGAATTATTGTTTTTGTGCTGGATTTTATAGCGATATGCTTGTTTGTGTGCTTGTTTAGATTATATAATTTGTGGGTTTTTTTAACGTGGCTTTTTATAATGTAAATTTATTTTTTTTTTTAAATTGTTTTGGTTATAATGTTTGGTTTTTGTGGTTTTGAGTATGTTATTGTTATTGAGGTGTTAATATTTATTAATAATTTATGAATTGTTTTTTTAATTATATGTGTTTAATTATTAAATAAATAATAAAAAATTGTTGATTTTAAAGTAATTAATTAAAATTAAAAAAATAACAAACCCTATATTATTTTATATGCTTTTATTACGATTAAAATTATTTTATAACAAACTCGTGTATTTGATAAAAATGGTTTAAAATGGCAAAAATAGCGTATTTCCTGTTATCAGTACGTATTCATTGAATTAAGCACTTCAAACTGTAGCAGCTTAAAAATCTTTTAAAAAACTTAACTACACGTCGTTAAGTACATGTAAAATAAATTAGTTTTTCAACAATTAACACATAAACATGATAATTATTTTTTACTGGTTGTGTAAGCAGAATCTTGTTATGTGGATCGAGCTAATTACAAAAGAAAAGAAAAAAAAAACAAATAAATGTTAATATTATTATAATATTTTATGTAATAAATAAATATTCAATTAAATTTATAAGTATAAAGAAGAACAATAAAAAAAAAAATAGTTCAATTGAATTGTGCACTAGTTACCAAGTAATAATGTGTGTTACGAGAGTTTCTCTTTATAGATCGTATACGATTAAAAAGTTGCCTTAAGAAACTTAAACTCTCAAGGCCTAGAGAATATATATATACCTATATAGTTTTAACCAATAAGAGGACAGTCTTTTGCAATATTCCACTCACCGTCGTCACCGCGGGTATATAGATTCAATTCCAAGTCTATATAGCCGCAAAATATGACATACACACAAGGCAGTAAGGCACACTTCTCTTGTGGACTTTTTAAATTTACCTGTTTGTTAATTACGTACGAAGATTTTTTTTTTTTACGAGCTTTTAATAAGTATGATAATGTTTAAGCTGAAGGTGTGGCAGTTTAAAAAATAAAATTATTGCATATTTGTCGTACTATGTTTATTTTAAAAAAAGAAGAAAAAAAAAGAATAGTTAAAGGATTATAATTATTTAAATTAAAAAAGTGATTTTTAAAAATTATGACATGTTGTAATTAGAGTAGGTAGGGGAGAGTCTCCTAGTATGGGACCCCATAGCCGTTTTGCCTGTAATTTTTGATCGGGTGGACCAATTTTCAATTTCAAAAAAAGATTTTGTGCGTCAAACACTCTTCTACAAGTACAAAAATTTTTGTGACCTTATCTGCGCTAGAAATGATTTTGTAGTTGTTTTTGTAAAAGTGAAGTTTTTCGATTTTTCAAAAATTGGCTCCTGGTATGGGTCACCTACAT
>JAPYZE010002944.1:0-14475 GCA_030522805.1 Leptomastidea abnormis | reverse complement strand
GCAGAATAGCCCTATCTTACTACAGGCAAAGTTGCCGCGATCGCGTCTTACCACGTCATTATTGTCATGTTGGCTATTCTGTATAGCCAGTACATCCTTTTCAACCTCAGTACTTGGATAACTTGAGTAGCATCGGACCACTACGTTAGCACAGGCGAGTTTGCGCTCTTATATATGAATCATAGCTGTCTTTTATCACTTGCGAGAAAGAATTTATTCATCTTCTACTAGTTAAAACTGCGACAAATAAAAGTTCGATTGGCCTTAAAAAAATATATACCGGTAGAATATTTTGTATCCTAACTGTTGGTTGTTATAATAATAATGAATAATGTTGATAATCTATTAAAAAAAATTAAATAACAAATAAGCAATAGAAAAAAAGGTTATGCGACACCAAGCGGTCAAAGCTGGAACTACTGAACTAGCAGGCGGCTTATTTGAGTGATATATTCAAAATGCTGCGAGTGCGAGCATGATACGAGCAAAAGAGTTCAGATAAAATTATAGCTTTTAATAAGATTATTCTTCGTTAAAAATTTACACGTTAATTGAAAGGTAAAAACAATAAAATGATCTAAAAGTTACTTATATATCTGTAATACAAGTGATATATAATAATATTTTTTTTTTCTATAAAAATAAATAAAATTACTTTTTGTTTTTTACTTTAAAGCAAAACTAAATTATTATCCTGTATAATTCATGTCTAAAAATATTTCGGATCAGTCAAGTATAAAGTCACAACAAATTGAAATCGAAGAAAGACATTGGTAGCAGAAAAAAAAGGAAGAGCAAAAAAGGTAGGAATAAGCTGACCTCTCATTTCCAATATAATGGAAAACACTTCGTTTTATACAATTAACGAGAACGTAGCGTTTGCAAAGGAAAAAGGATGAGGGAAAAAAAGAAGTTAGAAAGAGAAGGTAAAGGAGGAGGAGGAAGAGGAGGAGGAGAACGATATAGAGAGGCAAGCGGGGAATCAGTGAAACGAGACCTTGTTATACACTCCCGAGAAAGAAACAATGCGCCGAGCTTCAAAGCGACACAAATTACATCTCGAAGCGGGAATTAAGTGAGCACGCTCGACTGGCTGCGCAAGGGCTCGCGCGAGCGCGGGCGCGCTGCATTAGATCACGGGGCGCCGTTTGCCGGGAAGAGGCGAGAGTATCACAAACGAAGCGAGAGATTTTTGCAATGGTCCAGGCTTGCCTTTTTCTTTTCCTCTTTTTTCTTCTTCTTCTTCTTCTTCTCCTTTCCTCATGCACCGCGTTCGTCTTCTTGCTTGGAAATAATCATTGCCAGAGCAACTTACTCCCGAAACGCAATTAACTTCGAAAATATTGTACATCGACAAAGAGAGAGAGAGAGAGAGAGCTCTCCCCCCTCCACCTTCGCCTGCCCAACCCCTTCCTCCCTCCTTCTTCTACTCCTCCGACTCTTTCGTAATAAGCAGTCTTTGCCGAGTAATTATGTTATAAGATGCCTTCGTCTTCTTCTTCATTTATTTTTTTGTTTTTTGTTCTTCTTTTTTTGTTTTTATCATCTTCCCCAGTCGGAGTGTCTTGGAAATCTCGTTTACCTCTCAATAAACGAACAAAGGGGAAAGCCTTTTTTAGCCAAATTTATTCGTTTGTAACGCGCAGAAGTAATAATAGTTTGCTCAACCACCTGTTTCTCTTTTTTTTTTTTTGTTGTTGCGTTTAGTCGAGATCAATGAAACGCTATTTCGAAAATTATTTTTATCGTTTGCTTGTTTTATTAAGCTATGTAGTATTTTATCATTAGATAATCTATACAAGTAAATATAACATATTGGTACCACAAGTCGATATAGCAATATATATTTTAATCGACAAAATCCTTCGAAAAGTATACACCGATCACGATTCGGACACATATGGGTATACCCAATCTATCGATCACATAACAACAATCCAACCTTTAAACAAATCCCGAATCGTACAAAAGCCTCCTCCTGCCAACTAACCTTCCAATCGTCCTTATTTATACTTACGTGTACAAGAGAATAAGTCGCGCTATACCCTATCGACCCCCCATTGAATTCGCTAACGAGCGGCCTTGAACGATTAGCCCATGCGTCCTCTACCTCTCTTTCACAAGGGACTACGCTTTTCTTCCCTTCTTTTTTCTTCCTTCCCTCTCGACTCCTCGCGGACGTTGGTGGTATACTATAGTACACCCCGGCTTGACGTTCACCCTCTCATTACCCCCGTTTCAGCCTTCTATTTCCACCTCGGCAATTTCACGGAACGCTTGCTCGAAATTAGCCGAGCGGCTAAAGCGGCACGACGACGACGACGCTGCTGTTAGTAGTTGTAAGTTATAGGTGTATACTATGGTAGGCTGAAATGACGACGACTACGACGAGCGGATCATATGGACGCTTCGGGAATTTTTCCACCTTGTAGCGACAAGGAAAGGGGGAAAAAGTCGTTGATCGTTGGTAGCAGCTCAGGCGCGACGTGTGGCGTTCCAAAATTAATGAGAGAGCTCCTTGTTGATTGGCGATCGAGACATTGTGTGCATGGGTATTGAGCTCTTTAATGATTTCTGCTTTTTGCTTTAAGAAAAAAAAAAGAAAGATTATGATTCTCAGCTTGTGCCTGTGATGATTATATCGAGTATTGAAACGCGACGAGCTTATGATAATTTGTATGTACATGGATTAATTGAAATACCCGAGAGTATATGAGTGTATTTGAATGGTATGTTGACTTTCGTCTGGGACTTTGAGGCTGCGGGAATAAGACAATAATGAAGAAGCAAAAATATATTGAGTGAGAAGAAAAGCTGAAGGGAAAAGGGAGCTTGGATCGATAGATTGCTTTCGATAGATAATAAAGAGAGAGCGAGAGAGCATTTCTCCACGGGATGAAGGCGCGGCGGCACATATAGATATGATAGCGGGCGTGTCTGGTCGCTGACAGATATTATAAGTAATTTCGCTCGGTATAGGAAAAGTTTAGCTGGTCGAGCTGCGCAGAGAAAAGAAAAGAGCAGCGGGAAAAGACAGGTCTGAGAATAGCGACGCTACTTGGCTTGGAAGACCTGATGCGGGGACAAAGGGGGGATGGAAAGCCAGACAGGAATTAAGTAAAGACTGGGATATGGAAGCGAGGATGTAACGAGAGGACGATGACGATGATAAGTTGGAGATGGATAATTTTTATTTTTGGCGGCCAGTTTTGATGAAATAATTATGTTTTCTTTTATTTGAAAAAAATTTACGATTTAATAATTTTTGATTAATTAAATTCATTATAAAGTGTAAATACTACTAAAGCTACGTTGTTAAATATTAATTTTTATTAAGCTTATGTATAAGATAAATTTTCTGAAGTAAAAAAAAAAGAAACTTGTCTTAAAGACTTTGAAATAGCCTATAAAATTATCAGTGTCACAAGCACGAGGCCACCAAGTATATAATATAAAAAGGCCCGAGCTTAAATCCAATTAAGCGAGCGTTTTCGCAAAACAACGTTTCATAAAAGCTATCGATATCAATTTTCAGATCTGCAATAGCAGCAGTAGCAGTAAAGGAGAGAGAAAGGAGAAGAGGGAGGCGGCCGGAAAAAGCTCTCTCATTTCCAGCCATTCCAGCCAGAAATCGGGCTTTTACGAGCGGGTAAGTCGAATCCTCGTAATTAGACTCTTTTTCGTTATCGCCGTACCAGACTCTCTCTTTCTCTCTATAATACTGACGTCCTCGTGTCGATATCACGCTTAAACGGGGGTGCTTGAAGGGGCTTGCCGAGATCCCTCGCGTACCTCGCATATCCGAGGGAGAAAAAAAAGAGAGTAAGAGAGAAAGCTACACGCGTATAGGAGAGATAGATAAGAGAGAAAGAGAGCTGGGCGTGTATAAGCGAGTGGAGGGCTGGAGTAGGAGAGAGAAAAAAAAGGCCGAGGTTTTTGCCTCCGCGAGTAGAAAAAGAGAGAGCTGTTGCTGCTGCTGCTGCTGCTGCTGGGCGAGAGCTGATAACGCGCGGCCGCGTGCGCCTGTCGCTTCGTTATACCTGCCATGCGGATAAAGTTGCGCGCGTTATACCCACCTCCAACAAATACACAGAGAACGACGACGACGACCAAGACGAGGAGGACGACGACGTCGTCGTCTACGACAGTTTAATTAAAAGAAACCTCGTTTTCCTGCGCCAAACTTTCTCTCTCTCTCCCTTTTTCCTCCCGTGTTGCGAGCTTTTTCTCGCGCGCGAGAATGACCTTTACGACGACGCGAAGAGTTGCTGTGAGCAGCTGCGTTGAGCGAGATATAGGTACGCTTATAATACGCCTACTACTGTACATCCACGGCTTATCAGTTATTTAGATCAAGACGCACCAAGGGGGGGCTTCTAATTTTTTTTTTTCTTTTTTTTTGCTGTAAAGTCTAGGTGATTGGCTATAACGTTCGATTATTTGCTCTATGAGTTATGGGTGGCTTTTCAATTTTCGGAGCTCTCTTTGCGGCTTTAGACGTTTAGAGGATTAGCTGTATAGTTGGTAAAGATCGTTTGATAAACGCTTGGCTTATAATTGATGGAAGTATTTGAAGATTATAATTGGGGAGCTTTGTTAAAGCTATTGACTTTGCTTTTATCAAAAAAGAAATGAAAAAAAGAGAAATTATGAATTTACGTGTTGATGTCGCATAAAAATATTGAAATTAAACAAATAAGCGAAATTTAATTTTGAAAGTATATTAGCCCATTAAATTATTATTCTTAGTTTAATCATAATAATTTTGCTAGTCTAACTTCGCTGAACTTTTGCGCCCTACCCTAAGCTGGGTATACACCTACTCGACAAATATAAAAGTCCTCGAAAAAGTCAAGTTCGTCAAGAAGTCTCCCGTGGCGCGATAAAAACTCTCCGCCTGTAAGAACAAGTGAGGGTAAGAAGCTGGAACTCTAGTTCCAGACCAAGTAGTCGAGAGTCTAGCGAGGACATATAATAATTTTCGTATTGTTTGCTCCGTCTTATACGTGTATTATGGATTCCATAGCTCTGTTGGTTGCCTACTGGGTAGAGGGCAACCCTTGAACTATACGACTGTAATAAATGAAATGATGGAGGCACACGCACGCAGGATCTTCAAAAATTTACTGGCTCGAATTTTGCACTGGGCGCATGTTGGAGCTGCAGCGACTTTTTGGGGAAAAAGAACTTGAGCTATATAGTTTGGAGGTATATGGATATCTTATAGCTACTTGAGACTTTTGTTGTTATACTCGCAACTTCGTAATAATTTTACAGAGGTTGTTTGTCCTGGGTTGAACGAGTAAATATGTTTGATTTGCTTCTGTTGTTTTAAGTTTTCTTACAAAAATACGGGCTAATAATTGAGAGTAAATTGAGTTCTAGCTTATGTATCTGTACAAGAGTGTTTTAACATATGTGTATTATACCTACATGTTATTATTTTAACGAACTTTAATTATAAATTCATAACGATGCGCTGCTGCAGCAAAATCCTCAACGGGACAACTCAATTTTATAAGGATATAAGCAAACCATGTAAAAGCGCACGCAAATAAAAAGTCAGTTATTACCAGAAAAGTCGAAGGGCATATATACATACGTACATAAACAATCCTGAAGGCTAAAGTAATTATGCCGAGAGGCATACACGCCGCAGACACTGCGAACGAGTAGCTTACCATCCACCTTCACTCAAGCCAACCTAAGTGCGGTTTAAAGACTCGCCGATAACATCTGTCTTGCATGTGATTATCGTGCCCTTTTCGCGTTTCCAAGCACCTACTTTTTTTTTCATTAGCATAAAGGGTTACGTGTTTGTAAAGCAGTAAGTCTTCCTACCAGGAAAAATTATGCTTCGTTTCACGCGCTTTACCCGCCACTTAGCAGGTTGTTCGACAGGTGAGCGCGAATTTCAGTTTGAATATATTTTTTTAGCCAGCGGAATCAGTTTTCTGAAAAATCCACAAAGGGAAGTTTTTAAAATCTGAGTTGAAATATCGTCAGGAACTTAGGAAGTATTGGTGTTATGAAGATTTTCAAGTGTCTCAGATGATACCTGTATTGTAAAAATATAAAATATTCATATACTTTTATTTCATCGTTAAAAGTTACTTGTAACATCTTGAAATGGAAAGCGATCTCGTTTTCTTTATCTTCTAGCATATAAAAAGGGATAGGAAGAGGAGTAGAAAAAGGAGAATCCTTCGAGAAAACGGTGTGAATTTCATGATGGCTATATATAGGTAGTGCGTACAGCCTATACTCGATGACCATCAGTCGTACGATTTTACCCTCGTAATCCGTTCTAGAGGTCCTCTTTTTTTACGAGGAAACGACGCGAACAAGTGTTGCTTGTGTGAATCTTGCGAGCTGGTAGATAGTACGTCTCTCTATACACTGTCTTTTTTATTATAGATTGAGTACACTTTCTTTCATAGCGTATAACGTATAGCGTATAGTATAAGCCAAGCTGCACACTCTTACTTATTTTTTTCTTTATTTCTTGTACAAATGCTTTTCAACTTTTTTTTACTTGTTTTTTTAAAAAAGTATTTGATTATTCATTTTACATACTTTTATAAATAATTATAAAAATACTATAATTTATTACCTTTTAATATTACATATTTAATACTAATGAAAATATTGGTAAACAAAAAAAAAAATAAAAAAAAATTCTCCCTGGCGAGGAATCGAACCTCGGTCTCCTGGCCAAAGTTGTTTTCTGTGGATGGGCGCACTTACCACTGTGCTACCAGGGATCTTGAAATTAGGATTCTATTAGGGTATATTAGGTTTAGGAGCTCAAATAGTCATGCCCTGACATCTACAGTTTAAAATTTTAAACTCAATGAACATCTATTTTATGTCTATTACGAACAAGACTTTATGAGTTAAGGTATTAAGTGTAATATTAAAGTTGATGGAGATGGAATTTAGGAAATTTTATGGGCGTACCTTTAGTGTAGGGTGGCTATTATGTAGGTGCATTGTCATAACCGTATCATGGCTATGATAAATAATTTTTACATTAATTTTTTTAAGTATATCCACAAATAAAACAAGTAATTTAAGTTACTAAACTATGAACTGCAGTTGAAAAACTATTTGAAAATCAAAACAAAATTGAAAAAGTAATTAAATCAAGCACAAAGTATCTTAAATTTTTCTCGTTTACTAAACTAAGGCAAAATTTCGTCATGAAAGAACTTTTTTCTCTCTCTCTCTCTTTCTTTCTTTATCTTTTTTTTTTACCTTTTTTCCACGACAGCTTTGAACAAGCAAATAAAATTAGAGAGTCGTCTTTTGATAGGAGAACCAGAGAGAAGAAGCCCGCGAAAGGCGCGTAGCAGAACGCATCACAAAGCAGCAAAAGAAGAATAGAAGGAGAGACGAGGAGGGTGTGCGCCGGAAGAGAAGGTGGATATGACGCAAGGGGGTTGGAAAGAGAGAGAAAGAGGGGGGGGGGGTAGAAGTTAGTCGAGGAGGAAAAAGAGAAAAGAGAGGAATAGTAAAAGAAGGGGGAGAGGGTGGTGGTGGTGCGCTGGCTAAGGGAAAAGAGGAAAAAGAGAGAGAGAGCTATAGGCGCCGAGAGAAAAAGAAAATGCTTAGACCAGGGGGGGTCCCGGAATCTGCGCTCACGCGCGCGTAAGACTCTGCTCTTTTTCTCTCTTTCTCTCGGCAAAGGCAGGAGCTAGTAGCCCACCGGAAGAAGAAAGGAGAGAAAGCAGGAGAGTAAATGAGAGCGCTGTGGACTGTATAGTTAAAGGAAAGAAAAAGGAGGGAGAGAGAGAGAAAGAGAGAGAGAGGGGCGCTCGTGTGGCAATCAATGCCGCTGAATTAACGCCTGGCTGCCCGTTTACGGGAAAGTAAGATTAAAAGAAGGAAGAAATGGACGCCCAACTATATATACCTATACATGTGCACTCTCTCCCTCTTTATCTCTCTCTCTCTCTCTCTCTCTCTCTCTCTCTCTCGTCTTCTTCCGGCGCTTGCAAGGGGCAAAGTCGAAGAAAAAAAAGAGAGAAAGAGAGAGGCAGAGAGAGACGAAACGAAGGAAGACCGAGTAGACGTATAAGAGAGGGGACTTTTGCTCTTATTTCCCTGCTTGTTTAACCACCTCCTCCTCCTCCTCTTCCCTGCCTGCTTCGAATCGCGCGCCTGTTTGTTCGGGATTTCCCATTCAATCCTTTCAGTTATTTCAGCGCTGCTAGAATTAAACGTCCGGGCACAGCACAGCTTTTACTTTTTCATTTTACTCAACTCTCCTTTTTTTAACGACGAGCTTCTATTCCACTTGCCGATTTCCAGTCTAGACTATTTTCATTTATTCTTTAATGAAAGCTAAAGGCGTATTATGTGAGCAAAATATATGTTTATCCGTGTATTTATGAAAATACTTATATTACAAGTAATTAAAATTACATAGAATATTTTTCATTACGTTATAAAAAAAAAAAGTAAACATTTTTCATTCACACAAGTTAATAAGGAGAATATAGCATTTAAAAAATTTATTTAATCCTATTTGAAAAATACGTGCTTAAAATCGATTTCAAATCGAAAGAATAATTCACGACAAGAAATACATATAGGTATATATATAGCAAAACACTTATTTTTCTTTTTCTGACAGCACTCTCCCTTTCTTTCAGGATATAAAAAAGATAAACGCTTTATCGTTCGACCCCCCGAGCGTCGTTTAAAAAAATAAAAAGAAGAAAAAAAAGTCTTAAAAAAAAGAGAGCAAAGCTCCCCACACATAAACTGTCCTGCGTTTTTCTGCGGCTCTTTCAAAAATCGGATTAGCCCTGTAAAATTCACAAGACTCTTCCCTCTCTCTCTTTTGACCCGCAGTCAGACTCACACTTGTAGTCACCGATCGAGCAGAAGTGGATGAAAAAAGGGGGACTAGAAGATGAAGAGCAGGGGAAGCACAAAAAAAGGAAAAAAAAATACTATAACCGACACCCTATACCTATATATGATATAGAGGCTTACGCGTGGAGTCCGACACATCTCAATCGGGTGTCCGCCACCCAGGCCAGCCAAGCTGCTTTTGCACACATCTCTACAAACATATATAGTTGGGCTGGTAGGCCACCCGCGGTGTGATTGGTGGCCGGTGATGCGTCATTTTTTTTAAGCCAAACCACGCGGCGGCGGCGGCGGCGGGCCTGCTACTGTTCGATAACGCAACAGCCAAGTATGAGTATGCCCCCTCGTCCTGGCATCACCAACACCACCATCGCCACTGCTGCCTCTCGTCATTTTCCTCGGCTCACCCTTTCAAACCTTAAAAGCTTCCCTCCGTCTCGTTTGTAAGTTTCAAAACGTTCAAAGTTCGACCTTCCGCGCACGCGCTGACTGTATGGCGATTGACCAGGGGGGCACCTTAGGCAGTATTTTCAACTGGATTGACTTGATTGGTTGCTGCTGGCTCCTGCTTTGCATACCGCTGTTGCGCCTGCGTAATATATCCGTTAAAAAAGAGAAGGGACGAGGGCGCAACCCTTCGCTCTCGCGTGCGCCTACTCGAGGGTCTCGAGGCTTTTGAAATTAAAAAACAAAGTAGGTTCGTGGCTCTCCACGCCTATTGGTCTGCCTGATGGAGGGGAGAAAAGGGTGTGCGAGCTTATATCGCTTGAGGGGGTAAAAAGGTATATATTATGTATTCTCATGCTAATACGGGATCCTGATTGGTAAGGATTTCGGGCATGCGCCAAGCTGCGATTTTAAATTTACTTTAAAATGGTGGAGAAGTACAATAAAAAAAATATATATAATTCTAACATTAAATTTTCTCTTTTTTTTATTTTAGTTTATACATTATAATTAATTGCATGAGAAATAATTTTACGTCTATACTCTAGAGAAGTAAGCTCTCGCCTATAAAGCCTGAAATCTATTCTTGGCTTGGTTGAACAAATACGCAAGCTTGCTTGATTTAAGCAAGAGACTCGGCTGGCGGAATAAGCGCGACACATAAGTGCAGCTTCGCTCTCCCTCTCTTTGTATATACTTAAGCCGGGAGACGCGTTAATTCCGGCTGCAGGCTCTATACACTGGCGCTGGGAGACTGATTGCCAGTCAGAAGACCTTACGTTGCCATAGCTACGCGTGGGCGAACTATAAAGCTAGGATGAAGAGTAAGAGGTAAGGGAAACGTTAGCCAAGCGAGGGTCAGCTGTGAAGGAAGTGGTTAGACGAGAAATAATGAATCGGGCGTATAAGGGAGATGAGAAAAGAGACTCTCCGCAGCTTGGACGAGTTGCGCGCTTGAGTGTTTCTGAAAATTTCGCTCCAGTCCCCCCCCCCCTTACTTACTTATTTACTCGAACTTCAGAAAGAGAAAAAGAGCGAATTATATTCGTTTTGCGAAATTGTTTAAACCTTCCGCGAATTGTTGATAAGTTTGTCGATCTGGACTGATGTTGCTGCTGCTGTGTGAGTCTGGATGGAGGGAGGAAAGGAGAACATGAAAATTAAATTTTATTATTTTGCTAAGTAAAAGAAGAATGGATGCATTAAATTTGCGCAAGCTAGTGCATGCACTGATTAAAAACCAACTGTGTTTTATAGAAATGATCGATTATAATGTTATTGTAATATTATTATTATACTAATTGCATTTTAATTATGCTTTTATGTACGCACACAGTATAGTTATAGGCATAAATATGTGTAAGTTTTGCGTTAAAAGTATCATCTGCGCGTGTACCATATATAAATTATGATATGCGAGATATGCCGCAGGTACATGCATGCAGCTAGGGAGAGTAGGTATAGCAGCCGTGATACACACATAGCACGGGGTATTAAAACGTTTTCTAGTTTTATTTCCTACACATCATCGTAATTAGCGGTAATGAAAAGAAAAAACAGAGGCGCGTTACATGTACGATAAGTATGATAGATAAAATTCGAACAGACGTGCCACACACACACACACACACACACACACACACACACACACACACTCACACACGCGCGCATGATTCTTAAGAGAAAGATGATGTGGGCAAGATAAAGACAAAAGTAATAATGAAGCGCAAATATATAAAAGAGCGCAAAAAATTTAACAGAAACAAAAAAATAAATAAATAAATAAATGTATCACATAGGTAGTATTATATTTGGTGTGTTTACATAAAGTAAAGGTTGGCAAAAATAAGTGGACTTGGCGCAAAATTCGGTCGCGAAAATGCGAAAGAGAAACAAAGGAGAATTTGAGTCGTGGAAAAGCAACACAAAAGTGTACTATATACTAACGGCGGGGCAAGGATGGGAAGAGAAAAGTAGGGTCAGAATAAATAACACGCGCTAGAATGGAAGCTGTGTGCAGTATATACTAAGGCATCGATGAGGGGTAGTAGTAGTCTCGCTCTGCCTAATGAAGCCAAATCCGTTTAAGATGAATGCCACGTTAACGGAGAGAGAGAAAGAACGAATAGAACAGGGACGAGTTAGTTCATCGTTATAGTTGGATGGTTTGCATCAGGTCGCAGATAACATAGTGCGCGCCTCTCCCTCTGGTACATAGTCAGCCTACTACACCCTATACTTTCTTCCGCCTGGCTTGAAGAACACACAGCTGAGATAACGTTTGTACAGGAAAATTTAACTTAAACGTACGTACAGTATATGTAAGCTCGTCGGTAATTCTTCAAAGCGATTGCGATTCAACTGTGCTCTGCTGCTGCTACTGACCATATTGCGGATTCTCTCGGAATTGGAAATTGCAAGAGCTAGGGGATATTACGAGGGAGAAAGGGGATACATACGTGGGGACACCCTTTTCTTCTTTTTTCTCTCCCAGCAGCTCTCTCGGACGTCAAGCTGTTTCCATGTGCGGCTGCAGAGAAATACGAAATTGCCGGGGAATAATAATTTAGACTGGCATTTATTTGCCTTTATTTGCGCAATTATCTATTATTTTACTTGAACTTTTTTTATCAACAGCATGAATATCATTAATTTGATTTTTTTTTTTATAAAAATTAATTTTTGTCTTTTCTGTCCAATAAAAGTATCGACTATCTTTTGTGTGTATTTTATAACCTTGGATTTTTTGAGCGCCTTAATTTCGGCAATAAGTTACCACAGCGCAGCGCAGCAAGTTAACTCGTCGATCGCGTGCACGCGGCATAAGTATGCCGAGTGATGCTCTGCTCTTTCTCCTTGCCAGAGGCATCTCTCACTGCCCGGCGTTGACGCTGCAGATTCTCTCTCACTCCCTTATTATTCTCCACCTCCTTCCTTCCTTCCTTACTTCCAATCACACTCGGCCCGCCCTTTACACTCCCGATTACCGGACTCCCAGCCTCATTAGAATATCGGCCCCCCTCATATAACCCAACGTTCTCGACTCCTCCTCCACCTCCTCCTTTTTCTTTCCAGGCCGTTTTTTGCGCGGCCTATACTCCCGCGAAAATACAGCTTTCGTACTTTAATTACATGGAGCCTCGAGCCGCCTGGGTCGTTTAACTCCCCCCTCCCCGCCTCCTTTCCTCTCTTCTGCACATGGTCATTTTCAAAAGTGCTCGCTGAGCTTTCGGCCCTACTACTACTGCTGTTGCCGCCGCTGCTGCTGCTGCTGCTAATGTGTGTACTTTACGGCCGAGTGTAAATTGGTCGGCGCGAAACGTGAGATTTTCGTTTATGGGAGTGTGAACGTTCGTTTGCCTTATTGATTTTTTCGATGGATATCTTGTTTTTTCGACTTGAGCTTTTAGCTATGTTGTTTCATACAGACGGTGATTTGATTATTTCATGTGCAAAAATTGTACATTTTTTCTTTTTCTTAAAAATTAAATTTTATTCTTAAACGACCTGCTGCTGCAAGAGAAAGGTATGATTAATTAAAATACAAATGAAATTATTATTAGTTACAAATGGATGAACATTGTTTCTATAACATATAATTATTCGCACATTTTAAATGTTAATGCGTTCTACATAAATTACCTCCCGGCTATAGTTTATTTATGGAAACAGAGAGATAAAGGCTAACCGTAAAAGAGTATTTATATTACATATATATAAAAAAAAGGCATATCATTTTTGCACATTTGAATATCTTCTTTACATTTTAAAATATATATATATATATGTATAAGTATCGCTTGAAAAAAGGACTGTGAAATTTTTCACGCTCATAAAACTGCGCGAATAACATTTATTTCATGGTAAAATCGCGTGCAAGCTTGAATTTACATGCTTATTTGGATAATTTAATTGTTACTTTTTATAGGAGGATAAATGTGTGTGCTTAAATTTATTTAAAAATAGAACGTTCGATAAAATTTCTTTTGTGTGTGTATGTGTATGTGAATCAATGTGCATACGAATTTTACTACTTAACCATGTACGAACAAAAATTTTTTGCAATGTTTTATTATTTCAGAAAATAGATCTAAACCTATTTACTTATACATTTTTTTTAATGTTTAAAGAAGAAAAAGGTTACGTTTTAGACAAATTCATAAATGATTTTCCAGGTAATAAAATAATGTTATTAGAGCTGAAAGTAGTTTTAACAATAAAAGTATATATAAGAAAATATAAAAAATTATTACAAAGTGTGAAATTATAAAGTATACATAAAATACGATATTAAAACAAGAGGTTTTTAATGAAGTTTCATCCATTATTATTATTATTAGTATTAGTATTTTTTTATAACTAAAAAGTTATAAAAATGTATTAAGTTACTCGGGCTGATCAAATTGTTTCTTAATTATAAATAATTTTATTAAAAGCTTTTTACGTTTTGCATAACATTTCAGGCGCTGAATATATAATATGAAATCTCATAAAATTGGTCCTACAATATAAATGTAGATTAAAATAACATCCAACAGTTGTAAATGTTAATTTTTACATCTTGCTTACCGTTTACTAATTACTAACAACGAAAACACGCTAATCTAAAAAGGAAAAGAAAAAATGTTTCTAATAAAAGCTATATTGATTGTTATTCAACATTACCTTATTACTAAAAAATAAAAAATTATTTCAATTTATAAATTGTAAAATCTGGCTTGATAAAATCTATGTAGGCAGAGAAGTTTATATATAGCGAACAAATAAAAGAATCGCAAAGCATACATACTCGCATTTAATATCTGTAAATAGTAGCTCGGGAGCGCGCGCGCGCCCACGAATTGAGTCATTAAGTCGCAAGTGATCGCAAGCGCAATGCATACAAATATATAAATGCAATAATTCCATCGACTGCACATCCATATAATATTCCTAGATATGCGCTCTCGCGCTTAAAGTAGCTATACACCAGTCCTTTAAGCAAGCAAGCAAATCCCGAGCAATTACACCGTTTGATGCGCAGCCGGCGCCTGCTGGGCATATCATATCATCCTGCTACTCGTATATTTATATTTATAATATATATATATATATATATATATATATATATATATATATATATATATATATATATATCTATATATATAC
>JAPYZE010002943.1:0-16393 GCA_030522805.1 Leptomastidea abnormis | reverse complement strand
GCTTTCGGCGCCCCTTTTGGTGTGTTCTCTCTTATTCTCTGTCGTACGCAATATTCTTCGGGTGGTAATTGTGGCCTCGCGGCGGGCGGTTGCGTATATGCGGTTAAAAAGGAAGAGAGACGATCTTTATTTATTCTGACGCTTTGACGCTACGAGAGAAAATTCAGAGCCGGCTTTTTTGGCATAAAAAAAGTCTAAAAAATACATAGCAGACATCTTTAAAGAAAGTTGTGACAGCGTGAAATTCAAATGAATCGTTATTTTTAAGTTTATTTTTGTTGACACTCTTAGCATATACCGATCAATATTACGTAGTTTACATTCTAACTGTATAATAAAGTTTTAAGATTAGATTTGAAAAATATTTTTTGCAAAATGTGTCTGTCTAATTTTTATATGATACACGATCGATGTTTGCTCATGTTGAATTATATATTAACTTTGTATTTAATCCCCAGCTATAAATTACACTTTGATGACATAGCTTTATTTTGCATTTGCTTATAAACATAAAAATTTGTTGAAATAATCGGCATCGTGTATGTGTGTGAGTATGTATGGATATTGCTAAGGGGGTATCGATGGAATGCATTATTTATAAATTATGACGTTATGTCAACATCCGTAAAATATGAAATGGTTAAATTCAAAAAGAGCGACGGCATTAATTTATTCGAGAGCTCCGGGATAGACTGACAGAATTTTAAATTTATCTAAATTTATTGGCTTGTTCATTCGTAAAATTTTTAATCATTTTAAATATTTCAAAAATTACATTTATTTATTCCTTATTTTTGTAAAAAATAATTCTTTTTATATTAAAAAATATAATTTTGTTTTAATTTATAATTTATTATAAATAATTTAAAATTTTACAAAATTTCACTTATATAAAATTTACCGGTATATGTTTATTTAACAAAGAATATGACAACGTAATCAATTTTTTCTTTCTTGATTTTCTACCTTCCAAATTATTGAAAAGAAGTCAATCAAAAAAGCAGCATTAAATCTACACTACAGGTTATATAGAAAGTAAAACGTCAAGCAGATCCGTCAAACCATTCGCACGAAATAATAGACAGAGCACACATACAGCTCTACACCAGCAAATAAAAAAATCATCTATAACCGAACAAAAGAAGAAAAAAAAAGTACATCCTAACGTGTAGCTTGAAGTAAAAGAGGACCTACGGTAGAAGAGGATAACAAAAAGCGCAGTGCTCCTGTCCAAAAGAGAAAGAAGGGTTTGGGGGGGGGGAGAGGTACCACAACGTCGGTAGTGGCGGGTTAATGGAATTGCCGATTGATCGCGAAACTCCACGTCAATACGTCGTGTCAGTGGCAGCGACGACATATTTTTTTTTTTTTACCCGCACCTATAGCTACCACCCTCGCACTAGCGGACAACCATAGCGATATGCGCGCGTAACGTTCTCTCTCTCTCTCTCTCTTTTGCGTACATATACTCGCGCTATACACACAGGGTATGTACAATCCGTAGTCAGCAGCCGTCGTTTTCCGCAGCACCAGCCAGCCATCCAGCTAGAGGCCGTGGAGAGCTGTGCATTTGCGAGCTGTCGCCCCCAACCAGCAACCCGTCAAGGGGCTGACATCTCCCTCTCATACTCTCTTTCTCTCTGTACGTTTCTTTCTCGTCTACCTATCGTTCTATATATTTTGTTCTATCACTCTTATACCTTCTCTCCCTCTCTCACTCTCTTTGTTTCTCTCTTTCAGTACTGTGTGCCGCTCGCTTTTTAGCCGGCAGCGACACTCGTTTCTTTTAAAGTGAATTCAGTAGTCGCGCACATCACATCGACAGGACTGATCGCTTGGTTCTCTCTCTTTCTCTCTTGCTCTCTGCTTTCTGATTCTGGTCGGCACTTTTATTTGTTCTCTCTCTTTTTATTTCGGCGTACTTCACCCTCTTTTTCTGTCCTCTCTTATTCTGCAAAGAGCAACGTCGGCTTATTTATTATTTGACGTCGGAATGAAAAAGGCGCGCATCGCCTACTCTTTTTCGCTTCAAATTTTTTTTTTCTTCTGCGCTTCTCTTTTACTTATTAACTATTTGATAAGTGGAGCTGGAAATAAAATCAATGGATAGTCGATCGATTGACATTTAATCAAGATATTTTATTGTTATATTTTATCAAAACCTGTTTTAATACTATTGTAGTCATTATTTTAATATTTTATCACCTTAGGTATTATAAAAAAATAATATTCCATTGTTGATTAATTAAATTTTATAAAATATTATATAGTAATTATTTGTAACTTTAGAGAATTTTGCAAAATTTTGTTTCATCAAGGAATCATTTTTGAATAGTTGTTTGTACGGCAATAAAATTAAGATTTTATGGCAGTTGAATGTGAAAGTACAGTACAAATAGCTTTACTGTACAATATCCATGTAAATTTGAAGTATTTTAAAAAGTACATACTAATTAATATTCAATTCCACGAGTGTTTGTACGTTTAAAATACAACCTATTATGATTGTACATATTTAATTATGTTAACAGCGCAGTTTTATAAAATTCTTGTATATATACTCAACTATCGATTAAGAATTTTATAGTAAAACAAGTTTAATTGGACGTCTGTTTTCTGGTCTCAGCTATTTCTTCTGTTTTACTGAGATTTTTTGGTTTGACGAGTCTGTAATAGACGACTTAAGAAGGAACGACAGAGAGACCGCAATAATTTATGGACGTTTTTGTCGGACCCCGTGGAGCCATATCTATTATTGTTTAACATAAAATCCATCAGACTCTGTTGTCTGAATTTTTAAAGGCGCCAAGAAATTATTTTTATTTTTAGGAAACGTGATACATTGGGAGAGCTTTTAAATGATAATTGAGATCTTTTCGAAAACTATTATATGTATCAGATTATGCTGTAATTTTTTGTGAAAGACTTATAAGAGACAATAGTTTGTTAAATCAATGTTTTGATTATCAATTGCAGAGAAAAAATTTTTTATTCCAAAAATTATAAATGTTAATAAAATTTTAAGCTCATTTTTTTAAAATTGACAATGAGTTAATCAAGTATCATTTAACTATCGACGAAATATCTTTTTATAAGAGCTGCGAATTTCTGAATTAAGTTACAATTTAATAACAAAAAAAAAGTCGAACTATTTTTAAAATTGTCAAATTTTAATCCATTTATAGAATTTATATAGTCCTGACTAGAAATCTTAAGCTGTGTACGAATCTCGACATTCAGCAGAGTCAAGAAATCCAGTAGACTTGACCACGAGCATTGAGAAGTGCTACCCTATTACATACATACATACAAAGCCACCTCTGCAGACATCCCAACGATACCTCACGCGTGCCAGGGTGCTGTTGTAATTTGGCTGAACGCGCGAGGAGCCCTCTCCTCGCCACATTGCCACACTACAACACAACGTCGGCGGCTGTTCATTTTCGAATTCCCGTGGCTCGGTTGGTGGCATGCCTCCTACATCACACCCGGGGGGCCTCTCTCTCTCTCTCTCTCTCTCTCTCTCTCTCTCTCTCTCTCTCTCTCTCTCTCTCTCTCTCTCTCTCTCTATACTCGACATCGCACAAGCGAATATATATACCCTCTATATACATGCGTGGTATAATATATACATACCTTCCCTTCCTTCCTTCACTGTTTCCCTTTATACCTTTCGCACATGCATACGTAATGGTCGATCGACGCTACTGCTACCACTGCTGCTGCTGTGTATGCACACAGTGCACGCGATAGACGGTAACGCACGTAACATTCTCCTCCTCCTCCTCCTTCCCCTAACTCACTACTACTACTGCATTCAAGAAATTAACACCCCGAGCGCGCGTGACGTTAATGATGACAGCGAGCCCTCTCTCCTAACTCCATTCCTGCCACATCTACGCCGCAAGCTTCGCGTAATGCGCGCCCGCTTAGTTACGGCCGTGTTCGCCGATCACGCATATCGCATTATAGATATGTATGTATATGCATAGATATTATATGTACGCCCAGAGCTTGGCTAATTATTTCGTCCGGCATAGGGATGATGATGATGATGATGATCATGATTCGACCTCGCGAAATGCAAGTTGGGGTGGTGGAGAAGATCGTTATCGCAGGTTGTGTGTAGCAGACGCGCGCGACGAACTTTATGGCTTCTAGTGCGAGAGCTCGTTTTGTATGCTCCTCGCTTGTTTCCCTTCTCATACTCTCCTTCTCTATGTATCTTCTACTCTTTGGACAATTATTAATTACGCTAATTGGCCGTCTTGGTATATTACCCATATTCGACGATGCTTTTAATCAGTAGGATCGGTCCGCGAGCTTTACAACCACAATTTTTTTTTCTTCTACTGCAAATCGCGAGGTATAGCACCTAAACGGGCGTCACAGTGGCTCGTTAATTACCGGAGTTTCGCTGCGTAGTTCTTGATTCAAGAAAAGAAAGAGAGAGAAAGAGAGAAGAAAAAAAGTAACAGCCAACTACTCCATTGCTGCACGGCTAATTACTCGCTCGTAAATTATTGCCCGTGATTAGGGCTGGCATTGGCTTGTATGGGATGCTGTGCTATATTTTGCCTACATATGTGAGAAAGCTGGCACGCGCGCGTGTGTGTGTGTTACTGTGTTGCGGTGACGGCTAAGGTAATTGACAGTTGACTGCTACAAAAAAATATTAAAAAAAAAATCTGGTATAGGCGAGTGAAATGTTGCGAGTGTGTCCACTCGTATATATCCATACTAGTACAAATTGAAGCTTGTCGCGTGGGAACATAGAACGCGGGAATTCAAATAGGCGTGAAAACGTGCGTCTTTGCGTCATAGATAGGTAGATATATATACTAACTGGTATATAGCTTTGTGTATAAGATTTGCATCATGAATCTTGTGTGCGATCAAGCGCCACCGTAAAGCCTAATTAGGATGTAAATTGATGTAGCAATAAAGAAGAATCATTATAATTTAATGCAAAGGGGGGGGGGAGGATAAAGCGGCGTAATTTCGATGGATTTATCAAATCAATTGGTATAATTTGAATATGCGAAAGAGAAAATGTTGACGTCGATTAAAAGCGTCGCTATATGGATAGAGAAACAAGCTAGCGCGTGTTTTATATTTATTGGTGTATTTTACATTTTTATTGCGTCCGTGCAATCTATTTGATTTGGTATGACTAATAATTGATAATGTATTTGTCATCTATAAATAAATGCATGAAGTTCATATCTCTTATGTACATTTGATAAAATTATCGAATATTTATTAGTTATTACTTGAAAGTAAAGATGTTTAGTATTTAAATCATCAATAAATGTAAAGTTGTGGTTTATTTTAAAAACATTAATTTTTTTTTTGCGTCTTATATCGTCATCAAAATTAATTGTTTTACCAACTTTACGATGTTTACGATTAGATGGTTTGTTAACATAATGTTAAAAATAACATATAATCTACTATAATGCATATTATATTATTTTCTTTATTTATTTGAATTATAGTGCAAAATTAATATATATTTTTTAATTTCAGAATCTACAGACTTCGCCAAAGATTATTATGTGGAAACTTAACTTTTCTTTGTACAAGACTGAACACATGATCACAAAAGGTAATTTTTTTAAATTTTTTTGTAAAAAAGTTAATGTTTAAAAAATTAACAACAGCTCTCTTAACGAATAACAAAAGTCTAAATTATAAAGCAGCCGGTGATTTACTCAAAAGTGACGTAACACACCTTTACTATTTGGCTCAGCGTCAAAAAAGTATGTAAATCAATTTAGAACTCTCTCCCATTTCTTTGTCCAACTCACGGTGAATTTTTACCTTATTCGTAAAGTTGAACGTACACACTCGTCTTTTCTACACGCGGAAATGCCAAGACGGTTCGCTAAGCTTAACGCATACTTAAAGAGCGAATACTACCCGATCATACTATATAGCCTTTTACGCTCCACCTGATTCCCATTCGCGATAGCACGTGCGCGTGCAGACATGCGTATCCGCCTCTTTCCGGGAGACCCACGCGTAGCAGCAGCAGCAGTCTGTATATTCAAGTATAAATATGCGCACATAACGACGGATCGAGCGCAAAAGAGAGTCAAGGAAGCAGAAAGTCGACGGCTGTACGCTTTTGGTCCATGATGCTGAGAACGGACAAGCTTAACGAGGGATCAAGTAGGACGTCGCATACTTTTCCCGGTGGACTCACCGTCGTTACCACCACTACTACTACTACTATTCCATGCTATAGTCGGCTCGTTAACGCGTAGATTTATGGGGAACGTCGCTACCGTACGACGTGTGGCATATTACACACACATACATACGCTACTCTGTGCACAGCATTGCAGATTATACTCTTCGCATGTATCGCCACGTGTAAAAGACACTCGTGTATGTGTATTTCGTATTCCAGGCAATGCTTAAGGTATCCTAGAAAGTTTAAGTCAGCTAACTGGTATACATAAAGTTTTTGGCTAAGTTTATTTCTGTCCTTGAATTAATTTGATAGCGCGTTAATGAGTTCAACGGTGAATTGCCAAGTCTTATTTTTTTTCTTTTTCGTCACATAAATTTACTCGGTCATTTAAACACTCGTGTAGATTAAATTATACGATAAGAAATGCATAAATTAAAGCAAAAACAAAAAAAAAAATTAAAATAACATAACTTATCTCTTAATAAAAATCGTGATTTTCATCGATATTCAGTTTAAAGATTCTATCCATTGGTTTCATGATCATTATTTGAAATTTATGCTGCACGACGAGCAGCAGCAGCAGCAGTAACAGCAGGCAAAGTTCGAAAATAGACTTTCAAAGAAAGTTCGTGTGCGATGTCCGCACGGCAAGCGAGCCTTGGTGGGTATAACGAACGAGATAGAGTTGGGGGGAGGAGGGTTGGAGGGGTTTGTATTGTCGGTTAATCTACGAAGCGCCTCGGGTTTCGTAATTTACCGCGCGGGAGATCGGCTAGTGGCACACGGCGGGAATCGTTTTGACATTGGCGCGCCGACATAAATCGCGTTCAGCAGCTAATCTGCATCGCTAATCGTCCCGTCATCGCTGCTGTCGAAGCCATATCGTGAGCAAGAAAGAGAGAGAGAGAAAGAGAGAGAAACCAACAGAGAGATCGCGGCGCATGCTCGCGTCCGGGTAACATGAATCTTCGAGAAAAAGATGGACTATCATTTCCTGGATGCCGTGACGTGAAATTGCTCGACGTCGAGGAGTCGAGTCGCCACGATGACAATGACATAGACTGACTGCTCTTGATGTACGAGGTATCGAAGTTTGTGTTAGGAGAAAATGTCGATACCCCTGACAGCTCTCGAGCTAGCAGAAAACAAATGCCTTAGCAGTTTGTTTGACGTGACTGTCTCTTGTGTGTTTGCTGTATACGAATGAGATAGTTCATACCTTCAAAAAATTTATCGTACTTTTTTTTCTTTCTTTCTTTCTTTCTTTTTTCGAACGTAGGTAGTCATAAATTAAAATTGCGACATTCAAATTACATGATTAGATTTAAGATGGCTATCGATTAAAAACAAACATCGATGTCTTTCGTGGCTTGTCAATTTATAGTCTTGAAGAAACGGTACTTTACGACACGAAATTCCTTTAATCGCGCCTATAATAAACGGGAGACCGCCATATATCTCAGCCCTCGAAAGCAGACCCGAATATTCATCACGCGCGAAACTAATAATTTTCTCACTCGGGACCAGGCCGAAAGAAGAACGTCCTCTTGTGCGATAGAAGAGTAGAGAGGAAGAGAAAGGGGTTTGAGGTACTCGCGCTCACGATGGGACGGGAGGGGCAGGCGGCAGGCTTATATATCGCTGGTGCGTGAGCACCACTGTGGGCGCCAAAAATTTATCGCCGGCGCGCGCTGTGCGAAATGGAAAATGATAGAAAGCCCCGCCCTTAACTTCCCTCACGTGCTCTCTCGCGTGCTCGCTTACAAAAGATTGTGAAAATTTTTAGAGCCAGCCCTTTTTTTAACGGGTAGTTTTACTGTGGAATCGATTTAAACGCATAAATATTCGAGGTAGTTGCAAATCAAAATGTGCAGGTATATCAAGCGTAGAAATTTCGAAATTGCACGGCAATAATTTGATCGAAAAGAATAAATTAATCTGGACAGAGAAGTGAAACAGTCTACTGCTTATATATTATTTCGAACACGTCAAAAAAGTCTTTTGGTTCTTAAAATATCACCGGCTTGTAAGTTGTGAATTATGATATGGACTTTATAAATTTGTGAGCTGATTGTAATAACCATTTATAATTTAGAATATTATACAAATCATTATATAAATATTCAGAGACACAGGTAAAAAAAATAAATAGTAGATTAATTTTTAATATTTTTATCATTAAGTATACTATATATTAAATTAATTTACATTTGATTATAAACTGTGAGCTAAAAAAAATTAAGCTTTTAACCAAGAGGCTCGAGTATCTTCTTGAATCAAAAAATTTTTCCATACTTTAAAAATAAAACAAAAATTTTTAATAATTTTTTAATAGTTATCTAATTACATATTATACCTTAAATAAAAAAAAAATATTATTGATAATGATAAAAAATACAAAAAAATATTCCGGTACCGGGAATCGAACCCGAGCCTCCTGGGTGAAAGCCAGGTATCCTAGCCACTAGACCATACCGGATTATGCTGAAACAAGTGTTTCTAAAAAACAAAATTTTATTCTTCTCAAGTTATTTCATAATAGAGGATGAAAAACCAACTAAAATCCAACACAATAAATTTTTATTAATAAAATCAAACGTTTATTTCTAAAAATAATCATTTTATTCATCAAAAAATTGAATAAGTGCATATAAATGCACTTGCTACCAGAACTTCTAATCTAGCCCTCAATTAGTACAGTAGTTAGTTAACTGGTCCGTCAATCCATAAAATCAAAGATCTTGCGTCTCCTTGTTGTTCTCTCTTTTTTAGCAGTGCCGTTATCAGGAAAAAGTTATAGTCTTGTATACACATTCTAACGTGCACACGCGCTCGTATATACCATGTCACGCCACAAAGCGCTCGATTGCCCTAGTACAGAATAACACAGCATCAAAATGTGTGTAAGTTTTCGCTTGCTTACCTGTACACACACACACACACACACAAAATACTATACATGTGTATGTGTACACTACGATAGCTAGCTGCGGCCGATTAGCAGCTGATTAGGGCTGTCGTGCGCGAGCCTTTAAGGAGATAGGCGAGAACCCGCACGAATAACGGGCTTGAAACTGAAGACATATCGTCATTTTTTTTTCTTTCTTTATTTTTGTTTGATTTTCGTGGTGCTCACATATGTGGGTATAAGGGGTGCGCGAGGTTTTTTTTTTGTCCGGTAAGTCATCAGCGTCGAAAAATATAGCTCTTTGAAGCACCACATTTACTCACACTACCAGCATATGTGTATTCATGATAATCGCGCATAAATTGAGAGCTCGACGGGTGCCAAGCCCCTTCTGACTTCGATTGTGTATTTCATGTGTATTGAAAGCTCGATAAATTTAGTCGGATGTCTTTCTATCGAATGGTTGCGGAGGAAGAAGCATCATTGATCATGAAAACGTTGAAAGGGTAACGCACGACTGCACTTTACTATATGCTTTATAAGTATAATAGATCTGTACTATTTGAGTATTGTAATATATGGAATGCATTTGTAAAATATCACTGTCAAACAAATTTGAATTTTTACTTGCTGAAGATTGATAAATTTTATAAATTATCGCCTATGTAATAATGAATAATTATTTTAAAACTTTTATTTGACTTATTCGCATATTAAAAAAGATAATCAGAAATTTTATTATATAAAATATAATTTACGATTTCGCCAGTCTAAAAAGTAGACCAGCGTTATATAGCCTTGTCGAAAAGTCTGTTTTTATAAAAGCGATTAAAATATGGTAACACGCGAACTACGTTCTCTATATATATATATTGTAGCTGTATGCAGAAAGGTCAATTCACACGACACATACACATTTTGGCCATATACCTATATACTCACACATCTCAATTACTACGGCATCTCGTGATTACCGACCACACGTAATCGGCGTCCATTTCAGTAGTGCTCGAATTATCGTGTTTTCTCGACATATAGGTGTACGCCACGGAGAGAAAAAAAAAGTATTACGTTACAATTTAAGCGAACTCACGCGCTTGAGCTTGTACATACTTTCGCAATATTCAGCCGACGGCCAATATGTATAATACACGTTTCAACGTTTCTTTCAGCTGCGCTTAAGAGAAAGAGAGTAATATGTATGTATGTATGTACAGCCTTACAATTATGTTTATTAAAACTTTATAAGCGGTCTTACTTGGAGAACACACGCGTTCCCGTTTTACGCACTTACATAGCTGTCGAAATTGTTCTTTTTATTTTTATTTTTTTTTGCCTTCGTTCTTAATTAATGTCCACGTCGCTTATCAGCGCACACGTCTATTATACGTTTCGAGTGTCATAAGTATCGAGCACATATCCGCGCGTAAGCCGCTGGCTTTAATTTTTACGTTAAATGCACATGCAGACCGCGGCTAACTCGTTTTTATCCCGACCTTCCGACTGACAATCAAGCACTTAATCAACGTGTTAAGAAGGAACGAGTTTCACTTCACGTTGTGAGCCGTTATAAGCTGCTTAAACTGATTAGAAACGTCAAGGTGGTTTTGCTCGTTCAAGATGTCAAGTGTCTGCTGTGTTTGGATGTTTATATAAAAAATTGTTGATTCTGCAATTGATAAGTTATAAATAAGTACGAGATTGTTGAAAAACTGCATTACTTTGTTTAGTTTATAAATAACATATATTTCAAAAGCTATAAAATAAAGCTTAGAAATTTTTTATTTATTCATTTTTTTGAAAACTTTTTTTGGATTACGTATCTATGCAAATTTTTCGATTAAAAATTAATTATCGCAATTGTGTTATTACAATTAATATTATAAACATAAAAATTTATGCATGATAATTATATTCTTTTTTTATGTTATTGATGCAAATTCAAGTTTAAAAAAAATATATAAAAATAGTTCAGCCTCTCTACTTTTATCAACCAAATTCTTTAAGATTAAAATCATAATACTTTTCAAAAAAGAAAGACAAACTTTCAAAGTAAAATCAAGCCACATTGATTAACTCGCTCGTATTTTCAATTATGCAAGTTGGCTAGTACACGAGAGAAAGATATATATCCAAAGAGTGAATCGACATGACGCTGCCACACGCTGATGTATATCCACGTCATCCGTAATTCGCGACGCCGCTACTCGGCATATAGCTCGACGTGAAGCTGGCATGCAACGAGGAGCGAAATGTGGAACGGCTTTGAGCTGAGCGTTGATCAAAGGGAGCAGCAGCGAGAGAAGCACAGCCCATGAACACTGCGGCCTCATCCCCAATCAAGCCCAAAAGCCATTTAACACACGGTGGCTCACGCGATGCGTGCCATTCTTTGCCCCTTTCATCTGCTGCAGTAGTGTACATGCTGATTTTGGAACACTCACAGTCAGTCGGTAGGAAAGAGAGAAGGATGAGGTGGAAGAGAGAGCATTTGCCGAGCATACTTTTAGAGCCACCGCGAGCCTCTTTCAAAAATAGATCGTGGCTGGCTAAGAGCGTTGAAACAACTCTCATCCCGGCAGGTCTGTGCTGTCTTGTCCGACGATGAAGAAGAAGAAGAAGAAGAAAAAGATGACAACAAGAGTAGTCTTACGGGGCGACGAGCCAGACAAGCCGTCGACGGCTGCGATTAATCGACGCCTCGTTGTTAGGCCAAGTGCTTCTGCGTGTCCGCGCCTTTGTCTCTGTCTCGCGCCTGAAGATGTGATATGCGCGCGTTGTTATATGTAGGTGCGAGGATCAATCTTCGTGATGCTTTTTCGAGAGAGTAAATCCGAGGGACACATACGTCGGGTTTTGAATAGCTCGGAAAATAAATGAAGATGCACAGAGGTATAGACTCTATAGTTTGTTGCTTGCATAATTCGTTCTCTTTTGACTTTTAGTGCTTAATAAATGTGTGTGTGTGTGTGTATGAGCGAAATTTTAGTTAACAATAATGATATTTTGATTGTCGTATTTATAAAACTAAAAAGAAAAAGAAAAAAAATATATAAATAATAAAATGAACTGTTAATTTATTGCTGATTATTTATATACATATCTATTGCACGTTTTTGCACGCCTGTCAAATTGCGCTAATTACATAGAGGGAAAAATTAATAATTTTTTTTATCGCAATGAACATTTTAAACGGTGGTATTTAAATTTTTTTTAAACCGTAGAGTGAAGAGAGAGAGAGACCTCGACGTGTATCGGTTTTCAGCTATTTGTAATTTTTATCTTGACGAGCTGACGTGAAATGTGAAACGCATTAAAGTAAAATATGTAATTATCTCTAGGCATTAGCAAACGCTCATATTAATTAAAATAAGCAAAAATAAGTAAACGTCAAGTCGTCGTATACATATATTCGTTTCCCCTCTCACGCTTATTCTCGGGAGTTTCTCGGCACTCAGAGAGTTTTACCTCTCTCTTCTTTTTGTCGGCGTGTGTCTCGTTTTACACGTGAAAGATGTCGGCGTAGCGCAATTTCTTGCCAATAATGTTGTCGTAAGTTTAGCCGTCCACTTTGCCAAGTTGACGGTTTTTGCGGAAGCGCGTTAGCCACGACTCGCTCTCTCTCTACCTTTCTCGCGGAGTATTAACGCGTGTTTTACGCCTGCTCGTTTCGCCTGACAGCTTTAAATCGACGCCGTGGCGGCAATAAACAATTTTTAGAACGACGGCAGCAGCAGCAACAGCAGCAGCGGTGAGGGTAATTGATGGGAAAAGATCGCGAGAGTGCTTACTGCTTTTTGGCAACAAAACTAGGCTTTTGCCTAATATTTCAATTTACTAAAATAAACCGTCCGTACTTTTTGCTCATTCAACAAATTCAAACAACATCTAAATTTCGGGCTTAATGAAGTGAAACTTTAAATTTTCATTTATTTTTATACTCCACTGCACATTTTAACTCTCAAACTTCCAAGAAGCGCACTACTTTTTAAAATTCATTAGCCTTCTTTAAAATAAAAATAATGTCCATTTGGAAAAATATTTTATATTTCTTTCTTTCTTTCTTGGATTTCTTGTTTAAAACAAAATAAATACAATAGGTCAGTAGGTCGTACATTTATTATTTTTAATCTTTTGTTTATTAATTTCATTTATAAATTTTGACATCGACAAAATGTTATTTGTTCAAAATGTACAAAATAAATACGTTCAAACGAAGCAAATATAAATATATTTTAACATCGGTTAAAATTAAGAAATTTTGCAAGCAATTTACAAAATGCGCAGCACTTAATAATTACACGAAAATCCAACAGTGCGAAAATGATAAATAAAACGACCTACATTTACAAAACTTGAAAAACAAATAGACATAGTTGTAGTAAACTATGAAAATTTTGTGGCAAAGCAAGATACAAGACAAGAAAAGAAATTGCACGCTGGGAGCATTAGAGAAAATCACATTTCAACTAGTATAGGTGTATAGATATGTCGAACTAACGAGGAAAATCTTTGCTTGTATAAAGTCTTGTCAGGCTGTATGTGTGTGTGTGTGTGTGTGAGTGTGTGTGCTTCCCCGCTGGCAATGGCAGTAACTCACGCGCGACGGCACGTCGCTATTATTAATTGTAAGTCTTTCCAGCATCCATAAACTGAGTATGCTCGCCTCTGCCGCTGCTGCATTTCTTCTCTCCTATATATATACACACGTAATTGCACGACTGTGGTGTGTCGTCCAACTTATCTCCCTCCGCGAAGAGCAGCAGCAGCAGCAGCCAAGCTCGCGCGTTCACGAAGTTACGCATCGGCACCTTTTGGCCTCACCTCACTCTCTTCTCTCCCTCTCTCTTTCTCTTTACCGCCACCGCGACTTTCTCATTAAATAAATAGCGGCCGTAAAGTATCCACGTCTCGCGCTCGTACTCATACAGCTGCTGCTGCTGTTGCTGTTTGCGGTGTACGTTTATTGGTCCTCGGCTTATACATACGCGTGTTTATTGAGATTGTGCGGGCTTGTGTAGAGGGTTCTACGTGTAGTAGAGGAAGGGAGCCTTTATCATTATGTACTTCTGCGGGCGGGCGCGCTTTCTCTCTTCTTCTCTCTTCTCCCACCCCCTTTACTTACACTCGACAGGCGTAAATTTTGCATCTTGTGCTCTCGCACACGCTTGGTGCCTGTGTATGTAATTTATATCGCGTGAAAGACGACAGCCGCCGGCTCGATTACCATATTACACTGTTAGCGCGAGCGCGTACATGGATATACATTTTACTCATGAGATGGATGCCAGCTGAGAGAGAGAGAGAGAGAGAGAGCGTCAAAGGCTTATTGCTATGGGAATTCCAAGGTGCTGCCTATATACTTCCAATCGCATTTTTCACTTGAATGCCAGGAGTGCTTCTCTCTCACTCTTTTCTGGCTGTAATAAAGTGGGTAATTGTCAGCTGTGAATACTTAATGCTAAATTTCATTTTGGATGGATGGATGGATAGATAGATGGAAAGAAACGGCTATCTGCATTAATAATCAACTTTGATCAGAGGCTTTTTATAAGGAAGATAAATGTTAACAATTAAAAATAAGCTTTCGCGCGAGCCGCGTTAAAATAGAATATTTGACTTTTATTGATTTGTCAATAAAGTAGGTTTTTAATGTCTATAGGATTAATTTTTGTATTTTACTTAATGTTGACGATCTGTAATAATTTTTTTTATTTATTTTTTTTTGTCGACAAATATTTTGAGACAAAATTTTATTTTTATAAAATATACTGCAGTGTGTCGGCTAATGCAGAAGGCTTGAAAAAAAAAAAAAACCAGTGAACAGAGTCGATACGTTACATAACGCTATAAATTATCCGTAACAGGCTTATTAAGCTAATCGCTTGAAATTCTTCATAAAAATGCTGAAAAATGAGCCGATAAACTTTGCGGTAATAAAAAGATACAACTTTTTCAGCGCTTTTAAAATAACGCTCGTTTTATACCGTTCTAAAGTTATTAAATTCATGCAAAAATGCATATTGAATTTTCAAAGAATAAAATTTCCATTTCGATTGTGACAGAAAAGAAATGAAAGTCGTGGATTTGAATTTATGGGCAGTGCTCCTTGGCTTAAAATCTTAAAGAATGTTGAAAATTTTATTTTTTTATTCAAAGTTTATTCATTTTTAAGGCAATAAAAAAAGTAGTGAAGAAACAAAAAAATCACGAAGAGAAGTAAAATTTTGTTCGTCAATATGACGCTAATCCTCACAAATTAATTTTGCTACCTGTCATAAATACATTAATTCAACGCAGTATGTGGTACAAAGAATTTCACCGATAAAATATATATAAGATGTCATTTATGACGATTCTTGGACCTTCATATTGTGCCAAAAAAATAATATTAACGTCTCAAGCGAAATCGTTCTCGGCCCATCAAAAAAGTAAGTCTGGAAAAAAGGCCAAGCTTTTACTTTACGCGATAAAATGCAATTTCGGAAGCGCCCCCTCCTATATATTGCTTTGCCGCGTAAAAGTTCGTGCAGCGGTCGCGGGTGACTGGTCTCGCGAAGAGAGCCGCCATAAAAAGAGAATGAAAAAGAAAGAGATAAACGGGAAAGAAAGATACACGCTGTCGGCGCAAGCCTTATTCGGCGAGTCGTAATGGCTCCACATTTTAGATTCGGAAGGCATAGGCAGTTTCAAATCGTCGCGGAGGCCACAGTCCAGGAGGCGGCTGGTTAATACTACCAAGGTATATATAAAAGTGTGTGTGTGTGTGTATCTGTATAGCTCACGTATAATGTCTTATAGAAGCGGAGAGTCCCTCGCCCACGCGCTTTATTGCCACGTTTGCATACGATTACGAGCCGATCGGCCATTCGAAGAGAAGCAAGAAGAATCTCGGACGTATAGGGTGGAAAGAAAGAGAAAAAGAGTAAAAGCCGTAAATTTCCGGGCGCCAGGGCTTCTCTCTATCCGCTCTTTTTCTCCTCCTTCTCCTCCTGCGTTGATCGCGAGGCTCCTTGCCAAGGACATTTGCAGCGCCGCCTCTGTCTCCTTTTTGCCGGACGAATAAAAAAAGTGTCACACACTTAAGACTTTTGCTAGACGATACGATATCTCGCGCCTTTGGCTGGGGTACCAAAACGCCGCAGGGTAGAAAACGTCCACATCACAAAAGCAGGCCACTACACGAGGAGAGCTTGTAATTTGCTCGATAAATTTTCTCGCTCCTCGAGTGATTTTGGGTACAAATAACCGGCTCTTTCCTCTTTTCTTCAGCAACAGCAGCAGCA
>JAPYZE010002942.1:0-14487 GCA_030522805.1 Leptomastidea abnormis | reverse complement strand
TTTTTTCAACTTCTTACATCATAAAAAACATTTTTAACAAAAATTATAAAAAAAATTTTTTGGCATGATTACATAGCTTCCTCTTTGAGGAAGCAATATGTAAATTGAAATTGTTTTTTCATAAAATTATTTTTAAAGCTAACTAAAAAAGGATTATTTTCTAACGAATTTTTTTTAAATAAAACCTGATTTTTGATACTTTAATGTCAGTTAGCTATTGTAGTAAGCTATGGATTACAAAATGAATCCATTATATATTTTGATTTATTTTAAATCTTAATTTTCTGAATTACTTGAAATGTTTATTACCAGAAACAAATGTTTAATTGATGTTGAAATTTGTTTTAAATAATAAAATTTGTCATAAAAATAAAAAAAATGTATTCTACTTAACAATTAATTTTTTCTTTTAAGTTATGGTAAAATAGTTTTTAGATGTGTATTACTTATGATGTAAAAATTCTAATGACAATAACAAACGTTTAAAATTACAGCAAAGTAACAATAAAAATTACAGTATGAATTTATTTTATAACTTATTAAAAAATTAATAAATATTTTATAGCTGTTGTTATAAAATAATTAAATACCAAAGTACTTTGGACTATTAGAAACTTCTTTGAACAAAAAATGAAACGATAAAATAAATCGTTGAATTCATATGACTCATCGTACATCTAAAACTTTCCTTAAACTTTAACTTTATTAAATAGAGTACTGTACCATAAAAGCGAGTCTTATAAGTACACACTATAGTATGAAATGCGTATAATTTTGAATACACGGGTGTAAATAATTTAATAAATTAAATTTATTTTTTTATCCGTATCATAAGATCTTCATTATTATTATCATTGGAAGCAGATATTAATTATACTTACAAATTTATTCTATAATATTATTCATTTTTATATTTTGATGATATCTATCTAACAATACAGATTTTTTAAGTCAAAAATATGTAATTATATCTATAGTTTTTAGATATTTAAAACAGAAGCCAAGTTATACACCAACTAGTCAAATTATATGTGAATAGAAATAGTATAGAAACTTGTGGCCTTACATATCTTGTATTTGCTTGAGTATTTGAGCAAATAAGTTCAAGTTTCAACAGCATTTCAGTTAAGTAAAAGCTTAACTGGTCAGCTATCTACTATAAATTATCTTTGTATTGCTTTTTTGACTTAAAAGGTAGAATAATGTAATATTTGATATTGTAAATTTTAATGTTAGATATTTTAACCAAATTTACATAAAATTTATGTTTGTTAATTGATATTAAAAACTAAATACGTGTTTGATAAATTTAAATTACAAAATTTTCACCGTACTATATTTTAATTTATTAATATTTAATTTAATAGTTAATACTTTATTTTGATTTATAAAAGTTTATAATGAGAATAAAAAAAAAGTAATTTAAGTATAAAATAAATCCATACATGTAATGAGTTGATTTTAAATTTTATATATTAAAGTATAGTTTCAAATAATTAATACCAAGTTGACTTTTAATAAAAAATGCATTTTAAGTTGACAGTTTTAATAATTTATAAAATAAAACTAATAATTACATTTTTTATACTATAAAAATGAACCTTGTTTACATTGCTAAGAGCAGAGTTAAAAACAAATAATTTTTTAAATATATTTGTAAAAATAAAAGATTATTATTATATCTATAAAATAAAATAATTATTATAAAAATTATTTTTTAATAATTTTGTTTTTATATTTGTCAAAATTTTCGTATTTATTAAACAATCTAAATGTTAATCACTTAGTTAGTCTAATCTAAGTTTTCAAGAGTAAAAATACCGGTATTTAATAAGTAAGTCAAACTACAAGAAAAAAACCTTATACTGAGATTACTTCTAGTGAAAATCATAGGTGCAAAAAAAGGACAATCGATACTTTCGAATACCACAAAAAAATTCATAAAAAAAACAGCTGTGATGTATATCCCACAGCTGCAAAAATATAAACCGTTTGTAACGAAGAAAAAAATATAAAAAAATATTTATCGTGAAGACGAAACAGGACTTGATCTAATTTGCAATATCTCATAAAAAGAGATACTACAATCTATTTAGCAAAAATCGAGAGAGGTCGTATATGAAATATATGTTGATTATGTAGGTATGTTTGGTCGCAACCTGGCCCACACGGGGGTGCGAAGCTTCCGCTTCTGCGCGGCCGCGCTGAGGCCTTGGGGTCCATCGGTGTCAAATCCACCTCCAGGTGGTGGTGTTGTCGTCGAAGGTGCCGAAGGCAATGTTGTCGCCCTACGCGGCGCTCGCGGATGCGACCTAAAGTTCTTCTCGTTAGTCATTTATCGCTTATACTAGATATTATATACAATAGTTTTTTTCTTTCTTTCTTTTTTCATAGTTTTAGCTTTCTTTTCTTCTTCTTTTTTTTTTATTTTATTTTACTTTATTAATAGGAAGGATGACAGAGAAGGGTCAGAGATTCCGAACGGCTGGGTTACTAGCGTTTCCTTCTATTTCTCTCTTTGCCTTGGCTTTTCTCCTTTCGTAAACGCAAGGGTTTGTTATATACTAGTGTATGTGTGTGTGTGTGTGTGTGCGGTAAAAATCAACGGAGCATAAAGCTGGGAAGATCCAAGTGTCCACAAGTTATACTTGTTCTCTCTTTATCTTTCTGGCTTTGCTTAAAGCCGTGTATGTATGTATTTGTCTGAGAATTCTGAGAATTTGTAATTTCAGGTGGTGCAAAGGATAGTCGCGTAAATAAAGGAAGCATTTGCTGGAGGAGAAAAATAATTTAATTTTATTTACGGATGTGGAATTTGGCAATTTAGTCTTTTATATTGCTTTCTTATTAAGCGTAAACGATGTTGATTCAAATTGTTAAAATGTGCACTTACTTTTATTACGCTATTGTTTAAAGTTCTAATAAAATATAATCAAAAAACAAACAAAAAATTAATCAAATTATTATCGTAATATCTTTCGAATATTTGAAAACAAATCAATTAATATTCATTTAATAGCGTAATAAAATGTGACCTTTAAAACTTCCTTTATTTTAACGAGACTTTTTTCATACTTATTGATTTACGATGTTATTACACTAGAGTCAAAAGAAATGTCAAAAGTAAAATATTAAAACATCTTTATACATACATATATTTCACTTTACTAATTGATAAATATTCCACAAAAATTTCTTTATCTGACATTACAGATTATATGAAAAAAAAATTATTCTCGAAATCGAGAAAAAGGATTTATATAAAAATAATTGACATTTCTAAAAACGACGTGCTCATACGGTACATACACACACACACACATGAAAATAAATTTCTCAGAAATCTCAGCATTACAATCTATACTTTGATTAATGATTCCAAACACGTTTCGATATAAAAAAAAGAAGAAAAAGAAGAAAAAAAAGGAGAAAATAACGAGTCCTTTAGTTCAGGCAGAGGAAGCTTGATTGAATCAGTCGGGAATTCGGGAACTCCAGACGCTCGGAATTCCTCGTCTCTTCCCTTTAACATCCCAATGACACGAGGTAGCTAAAATAGAGAGAAAAAGAGAGAGAGATAGAAAAGGAGAGAGTATGAGAACATCGATCGATCTTTGAAAAAGCTTTACTACAGGTTATCTCGATATGTACTTGGTCACGGTAAGTCGTACCTACAAGTCAGTCAAACAAAAAGTATACTACGATGACAACAGCAACAACGAGAAAAAGAAAAACGAAGTGCCACTCTTTTGCCTTTTACCTCTCTTTCTCTCTCTCTCTTTTTAGCCTAAAGCTAGGATTGGGGCTATTTATTATACTCTCACGACAGCCACTCTCACTGTTGGGCGGGGCTGTGCGTGTGCGAGAGTGTATTTGTTGTAGTCAAGAGGCCGCGACAAAGAATTTCAATGTAGGCCCACAGTCTGCGTTTATTAAAGACATCACACCGACAATACACACATATACATACACATACGTATATTACGCAAGCTCTATAATACACACTGAGGCCAACCATCTCTTCTTGGGTTACTTTGTCCTCTCATCAGTGCCTGTAAGTTATTATTATTATTTTTTTACTCTATGCTTTCTTTTTTTTCTCTCCTTCGCTCTCTTGCTGCAGTCAAGTGGTTGCACTGTGCTAATTAAACATCGTGTAAGTTAATTGAAAAGTCAACCTCACTTCGGGTCACTTGCTGGAAGAAAAAGAGAAAGAAAAAAATCTAAGCTGCACAAGTGTTGGAGCTTGCAAGTGTTGTAGATGAACTTCTTCACGTAGTGAATGAATATTGGGCTATTACGAGAGGAGAATAATGGTTATAGGAGTGGAGTAAAAAGAATGTGGTATGGCTATAAGATTCTGGTAAGTTAGAATTTTTTGTGAAAATCGGATTGTCCTAAAAGAAATTAAGATGAACATTGGTAATTAAGAAAGTTCCTGTCGTGCTCGTTATCCTCTTTTTTTTGCAATTACAAATGTAATTTTTTTAAAGTGATTTTATTTTGCACTTTGGTTTAATTAAATTGACGTTCTAAAAGAAGTGTAGAAGAATTTTTCAAAAAAAATTTTTTTTAAGTACTAGAAATATTAAATTTTAAAAGTAAAAATGACTTATAATTAAATGTACTTGTAGTAAAAAATTTAAAATTTGGTTTTACAAGCATCAAAGTAATGTAAAGTAAATTTTCAACAATATTACCGTGAAAATGTGATCTTTATGCTCCAAAAAATTTAACTTTAAAATTGTGGATTTTCCGCATCCTTTTTTTAGCGAACTTCGGTGTAGCTTTAAATAATTAATTTAAAAATCATATATTCTGATACAAAAATAATACTCTTAGTTTATTAATCTATTGTAATTTTAATTTATATTTTAATTCTGATTAATTTTATATTAGTGTAAACAAAATAACATAAAAAATAATTACCTAGAAATTTTTTTAAATTAAAGATAAGGATATGAGAGCAAAACAAAATCTTTGAAATTTAATTAACACAGTAAGGGATTAGAATCTGTAATAAATGTTAAATTTAAAATGCATAAAACATTTTAATACATAAATTTCAAAATATAAATTTAGAAATAGAGAAATTTTTAATTTATAAAAATATAATTTATTTTTACAAAAAACTGGAACGACTTCAAGAAAAGTAATATTATTTTTGATAATTAAAGTACATAAAGTTGAAAGCACTTTTATATCATAAAGTTGTCTTCGTTAAAAGCCTTCATCTTTATATGTATACTTTGAACCATTGATAAAAATGATATTATAGACCATCGTGTAATTTTTTTAATACATCAATGTAGTTCACTTTTTAATTGACCCTTTTCCGAAATTCGTCTTAATTAATTTATTATAAATTCAAATATACTTGCATTAATATTTAAATAATACATTATCAAAAATAAAACTCATATTTGAATGAAGTATTTTTAGCAAAGTATTATTTCATTATAATTATTCTTTTCTTTTTTTAAAAGAATTTCATTCTTTAAATAGCCAAAGCTACCATATTTGAATTTAAATTGCTTCAAAGCAAAAAATGAGAACTCCGCTTACTTTAAACTATAATTTTCACGTCAAGCTTGACAATTAATCCTATCTAAGAAGTCATTATTTAAGCAAGAGTTCATTTTACCGCAAAATTTCATACCCCCTTATCTCAATCGTTTTAAAATTTTGATTAATATTCTTAACACATACACTTTGCTCGCAATCTTTCCAGATTTTTCGATTAATTAATTATTAATAAAAAATTTGCTTCACAATTAGATATTAATTTCTAAAAAAAAAAAACTATGTTTCATCGATTTCATCGGTAACGTGTGTATTTGTCGTCCAGGAAAGAAGAAAAATCGATGCACGACAACAAAAAAGTGATTAGCTCGTTGGAGCGGAAAAGAATAGATACGCGCGAGCTGCTTGATAGGGGATGCTGTGAAAAAAAAAACATTTAACGAAGAAAAAATGAGAGAAAAAGATGGAAGCGCCAAATATTTTCGTCAAGGCGACAGAAGAGTCTTTCGTCTCGTAAGAAATAAGAGAGAATGTTAAAGTCACGTTTACACTATTAGAAAACATCAAACAACACCCAACACCGACAAGTAGTTAGTCATATATGTATATCAAAATATAAATATATATTTATGTATAGAAAGAAAGAGCGTTTGAGTCAAAGCTCAACAGAAGTAGTAGTTGATATTTCAAAGACCTTTTTTGCACTCACTGTTTGTGCCCTCTGGAAAAAGTAATTGAATAATTCGAGTATGCAATAAGTTTAAAGATAAAAAAAAATCTTTTTTTTTTTTAATAAATTTATAAATTGTTTTATATTTTACAAAAAAAAGAAAACACTTAGAAAAAACTTAAAAAATTCTGAAAAATTAACCGCTATTTAATGTCTTGAGTGAATAAAGATTTATGATTAATACATTAAGTAAATGTGAATTAGTTGACAAATATTGTTAATAAATTTTTTGCAATAAAATTTTTGTTTTTTTCAGCCCAATTATTTTTACTTACTTGGTCTCATCGATGAAAACTGCTTCAAGCACGCGAGCTGCATAATGCAGATTTCGTTGCAAAAGATCCGCAGATATTTCACCGTGTTGTAATTTACGTAGAAGGCACCTCAATCTGTAAGCAGAAAAGAAATCGAATTTTCGGTGAACATAAAAAAAATATTTGATAAAATATTAATAAAACATACAATTTTAATAATTATATTTAGTCAAATAATCAAATCTAATACAATTATTATTTATAAAACTTTTCTATTACTCAATTTTATATTGTGCTTGAAAAGTAAATTGAAATTTGTTTTATAAGAATAACAAGAAAAATGATAGAAACCTCAATTGTGCATAAAATCAATAACAGATACAGCAATAAATTAGTTTTTCAAGAAGCCTGTACAATTATTTTTGTAACGTAATAGTTTACATTTTCAAATTAAACGAGATTCCTTTTCAATTTTATTTATCAATAAAAAGTTGTTTCTTATAAGTATTCCTTGATAAGATTAACTGTAATATGACACTTTACTGGAAAATTTTTATTATTTTGAAATTCTTGTTTAATCTTATTATAACAAATACTCGAAAAGCTTAAAATTAAAAGCAATTTTGTAAAATAAATTCTTGAAAATTGTCCAATGAACAATAATTGTTGCAATAAAACTAAAAAAACATCTTTAAATAATTTTCAAAAAACAAAAAAATTAAGATATTTTTAATTATGATTGTTCTACCAAGAGACCATAAAATTTTTAATTTAAGAACATCATTTATAAAAAAAATATTCTATATAACTGAAAAAAAATATACCTGCGATATTTCAAAATTTTGTTATCAACTAAGCTAATAAAAATAAAACCTTGAAGACAAATAACACCCTACAATTTACAAATAATCGAAACCCAGTGAAAAAAGTCGATAAGACCGGAAAAAAATAGACGGATAAAGTCAGTAGTAGTCGAATTTTCATGACACACACACACACACACACACACACATATATATAACGACAAGATTCTGAGCTTTACTGATCGATTTCGTCTCATCGCGTCATCCATCGTGGAAAGTTTCGTCTTACGGTCCTAATCCTCTTACAAATTATTTGGTCAGTATCACGAAAAAACATTAAAACTCGATAAACAGAAACTAATTAATCCCACACGAAACAATCCCAACGAATTTTGGATGATCAATAATGATATTATGTGTACAAGAAATTGCAAGAAATAGATTCATATGTGTGTTTTCAATAGGCGTTGTAATATACCGCGATTTTACATACATAGAAAGAAGAATAGGGTTGTATGGTTCGACAGATGACAATTCCATTGTACACACGTGCGATATGTTTGGGGAGCAAGATTGGAGAAACGGGAAAGGGGATGAGGAAATGTACGGCCTTCGAGGGGTTAGATTGGAGGGCTTTTGTTTTCGATATAAGCATTGAGGTGCAATAGTAGAATAGAGAGAGAGAGAGGGAATACAACTTGGACTATATATGGCTTGGCTAAAGGAGTATTTGAGTAGTCGTATTGACGAATATGCTACCAAGAGAGAGAGAGAGAGGGAAAGCAATAGGCAAGTGGACTTTCAAGTGGACTAACTGACGAGTAAAGCGATTTACTCGAAGGAATTTCAAGCACAATGATCGAAACTTCCTTTGAGCTTCAGCTTTCCTACGATTATTTTTAAGAGCTATATTTACTACTGTTACAGATCAGATGCACAACTTTTACAGCAATTCAACAATTTTCTAATTATTTAAAAGAATTTGAAGTAATTTCAATTTTTTTAAAAATATATCCAATTTGAATTATTTTTTATAGATTAATTCGAATAAATTATAGAAATATAAAAAGAATAATTAAATTGAAATATCGTTGAAAATATAAAAATCTATTTTTTTGATAAAATTTAATAATAAAATAAGAGATAATAATAATAATCAATAATCTAACTTTAAAAGTAAAAATGTAATTGAATAAAAAAAAAAGAATAATGCTTACCTGAGTGCTGCCTTATCACAGGCATCCGGAGTGTCGACGGCGGGCAGAGAATCCGTCGTGAGATCGAGCCGGTCGAGAATCTCATCAAGATCGTCGACGGATTGGCCTCGCGGATAGGCCTCGGGATTGTCGGAATGACCGGAACTACTCTCGAAACTACAGCTTGTACGGCTTTTAGCGGAGCTTCGTCTTGTTATCGTCAGTGTGCCTTGCTCTGAAACAATAATCAATTATAACAAAAATTTAATTAATTTTCAATTTGAATTTTAATTGAGTTTTTAGAATATTCAATTTTGTTTGTATAAAGGAAGTTCATGGATTATATTTATATAGTATGATGATAAAGAATAAAATTGATTTTTAATAAGTTTTCAAATTTTCAAATTAAGATTTATTTTTGATCGAGTAATATTGAGTGTCTTTTATAATAGCTTTTAGACAACTTGTTTCATTCAGGGCAAATGGCAAAAGTTTGTTCAATAAAATAGAACGGCGTTACAACAAAAAGCATTAATATTCTACTTATAATGTAACACTCATAATTGATCGATAATTTTGAAAAATAAAAATGTTTTTACATTTTAAAAAATTGATTATAGGTCAGAATAACTAATTTCTATGACTTATGACCTGAATCAGGACGTAAGATGTTATGTTTTTAAAAATCACATACTTAATTAATTATGATTTTAAAATTTCAATTAGCCGTTCAAAACATGTGCTTATGACAAAAATAAAAAAAAAAAAATAAACTGTAAAAAAAAAGTATGCCTATGTGTCAAGTTCGTAAAGTAGAGCCGCAATGCGTCTCAGCTTATCTTAGCTTTCTCCACTGAGTTTCTAGCTGGCTGGCAAAATGCCACGTACAAATTCTTTGGCGAGACCTTATATCATATACACCTTGTTACTCGAGAGTATTCAAGCGTTCACTTATCGATAATTCACACATGTTTATAGAAATAGTTTTGACCAGGTATATTAATGTTACAATTTATTGGATTTTTTTTTTTTTGTTAAACCAATAGTGGTGTAATTAATTTTTATTGTGTTGAGTATTATTAGAAAATTAAACATTCTAATAGAGAAATTTAATTATTTAAAATAAATATTTTTAATTATTTTATTTTATATTTGAATAATTTGAAAAAAGCCAACTAATAAATTTACAAAGTTAATCCGTTGTTACAAAAATTTTGCCCAATAAATTTTGATGCAATGAAATAGTTTCAAAATAGTTACAATAATCACTTTCAAAAGAGTAAAAAAAAAATTTCACTACATTCATACGTTAATCTTTCTACTTTTATCTTCTAAATATAAGTGAAAAAAATCACAAAAATAGATTAGGATTTGTGTACAGTAAAAGTGGCAATGCAAGAAAGCCAAACACTCGACAGTGCAAATCCAGCCATTTTCAGAAAGATTCTATTCCCTTCTTCCTCTTTTTTTTTTCTCTTTTCCAACGACAGATTCTCAATATATCGCCGAGCAGTCGAGCATGACCCATTTCAAATTGCATTTGTCACCCAAACAGAAATAACTGACAACGAAAGAAGCAGAGTTAATTTCTCGTGCAGTAGATACATATTATTGATTTTTTTTTATTCAACTTTTTTTATACATTCGTTTTTGATTTTTATTAAATTCCTTATACTACAATTCTAAGCTGTATAACGAGCCATTGATCTAATTAAATAAATTGCGTAAAAACTTCAAAAACATAAATTTGACGTTAGAATCTGAAAGAGTGAATAGAATTCAGCTTGATTTATTACTTCGATTCTTCATTAGCTAGAAACAAAAGGTATTTGCGTCGTTTGTTGTTGAAGTACTCAGAGAGTTTTTACGATACATTTAATAACATTGAAACACGTGCAATGCCAATATTTATTCAAACATTCAAAATTAATGATATTTTTCTTTTTTAAACAAAACATGGTAATTTTCAATTCGATGTTGTAATAAGTTTTCTACTTTGTAAAGTAATGTTAACAAACTTAATTAGTTGAACAAATGATAATTGCTTATTACTCGAGTAATAAACATACAGCACAAACACGTAGAGAAACTTTTTGAAAATTTTTAATTAGTCTGTAAACTTTGACGTTGTTGCAAAACACAAATAAGTTTTCACACGAACGCGTGATAAAACAATATTCATTATTTCGTAAATTATTATTTTTTTTTTCTTTTATAATGACTATTTTATGACCTAAAAATTTTTGCATAAGTATAAAGTACTTAAACTTTGAACAACATATAATAAGACTTAACATCGTAAATTATAAGTCAAAATTTTATGGGACATTTATTTTCAATATAGAAGGCCTATGTGGTTCGAGCAAAGAAAAAAAGTAAGACTGTAATTTTTTTTTCTCTTTGCCAACTTTAGCAGAGAATCTTTTTACTGCCTGGTGGCTCTTTAGATCCAGTGACGTAAAGTTCAACAGTTAAGACCTTGCCTCGTATTTCTTTTGTTGTGACGTACAAGTGTTTTACCGTAACTGCCGATTCACCTAAGTACGTTCGTCTTTTCTCGAGAACTTAGGGAAACTTTGGTTGGTTGTATAATTTTTTTTTGTAAGCGTAGCTAATAGAAAGACAATAGACATTATAAAAAAATGATAAGTTAATTTTTTTTTTCGATATTCGATAAATAAACTGTCCTTTTTATTTAATTAATTATATGTCTGGATAGTTATAAGGTATTAAAATGTTTCTATATTTTATATTAGTAATAATTTGCTGAATTTTCATATTTTTATTTATTGAACATTATAAATACATGTTGCAATAAAAAACAAAAATAAATATATAAATAAAATAAAAACTCATATAAAAACTCAAATATCAGTATGTGTCAATTTTATTAAACAAAATCGACAAAATTATACGCGCAGTACCAAACTCTCAATAGAAAGCACTCAATACGTCAAATTCAATAATCTTAATCCTTAACGTTCACATTTAAAGGCGGATTATTTTATTTATTTTTTTTTTTTTTTGAAGAATAAAAAACTTATAAAAAAAAGTGTCAACTAATTTTCATTTCTATATTGCCAAGACAGTATCACGTAATCCATCATGAACGGTAATTTCAAAATGAAAGAAGTTAGTTGCAAACTTTTTTCAGACTACAAAATTAAGAACTTTGTCACATGGCAAAGCTTGCACGATTCTTGCACAGTTTTATTTTTCATTTACGGAAAAAAAGTTCATTGCGCTCTTTTTGTAAGTGAGCTTTTTTTTAACTGATTTATTTTTAAGTATTTCAATCTACTTGAATAGTAATAACGAAACAGAAACTCTTTTTGTTTATTTGTATATCATTTATTTAAATTAAATAATGTAATAAATTTTTTTTATTCAAAAAATTTTGAGATAACTTTTTTATTATCATAAATAAAACAAAAAATTTCAACAATTCAAATTTAGTTTTAAATCAAGCATCAAATACAAAATAACATTTTGTTTTTCCATCAATTTAATAAAAATTGTACACATAAATCATCGAAACGTCCATTTCGCAGCATTTAATAGTTTGCATTATATATAGATACATATCCAAGAACACGTATATTATGGGCAATAAAAATTATCGATGTATTGGTTGCGCAAAGAGATGACGTACAATACGTATTGCATCATGTGGGAGATGTTTTACGAGCGTATATGACAAAACAACGAGTTATAGGCACATTTCCAGATTCTCAAATATTAACTTTGAAAATGTACCGATAAACTTGGTAAACACGAGGATATAAGAGAGTCTCATGTTGCGTTATATCGAGCATAATGATGTGCATTATCGTGCTGCTTCTCTGTGTTATAAATGTACATATGAAGCTTTTAATTTTAAAATAATTATAGAACGAAAAGTATAAATGAGAGCATACGTTCTGAAATTTATTTCAACAAGAAGTAATAAATGACAATTTTTTTTTTTTATATTTTTAATGAATGTTCAACATCTTGTAATGAAAGTAAATGAAGTGTGATATTATGAAAATATATTACGTTTTAATTTTTTGTAATGGAGCTTTTTTAAGAGCTTTTATTATTTTAAATTTACTTATTCTTTTTTTATGCAGCATATAAGAGCAATTGTTTAAAAAGTTGTTTACTTATCACATTTTTTATAAATTAAAATTAACCATAAAAGTTTTTTGCAAATTGTTAAATGTTTAGACAGTAATAATTTTTCATTTTCAAATAATTTATTGAACAAAATCAAACAAAATTTAGATAATCAGCTATTGACTTCAATTATTAAATATCACATAATCAACATTTTTCATTCACTTTAAAAACCCATTACATATTTTCAAAAATCATAATTCTCTTACGACCCACCTATTATACTTTCAAAATCCAAAAAAAGAAGACCTTAACAATAAAAAAGATCAAGGATTATAAAAACCACAATACAACTTCTCTCTTCAAACAATCATAAAAAAAAAAAAAAAAAAGATCCAGACTAAAACTTTGTTGAAATACGAAGACCTTCATCATCTCTCAAATCCTCAAGACGAAAGAATCGATCGGTAGTATCACAAAAAAACAGAACCTCCAAGTACAGAGTCTAGATATTCCGGAAGCAAAAAGCCGTAGACGCAGTGAGAGAGAGAGAGAGAGAGAGGGAGAAAAATAAGAGGGTCAAAGTATAGAAAAGAAAAAGGGATAATTGATTTATACAAGCCCTCCACTTCCCCATCGCATCTGGTCATCAGTATCAAAGTATTATAAGCCTACTCTCTCTCTATCCCATCCTCCACCCTCCATTTCTTCCCTTTTTCTCCTTCTCTATATATCCCCATCGTTCAGGTTTCATGATAGATTAGACTGGACTTACTAGACAGCTGACCATTGCGGCCTGGCGATGAAGAGGAGGATGAGGTTGACTGTGGTGGTGGTGATCCAGCTGTATTGCTTGTCGTCGTCGTCGTCGTAGCTGCTGCCACCATCGTTGATGATGATGACGTCGTACAACTACCACCACCACCACCAGCACTTGTCTCAATGTCGTAGCAGGTGCCCAAGGCAACGGCTTGCGTACCGTTGTCGCCGCTGTTGCCACCAATACCACTACCACCGCTGCATGGCTGGCTAGTTGCTGCTGTTGCTGCTGTTGCATGGCTACCACCACCACCACCACTACCACTGCTGCTGCTGCACTCCTCCCTTTCGTCACGTCGTTCGGGTGGAGATGCAACTGCAAGCACAAAATTTACACGATTTATGTAATGATGAGTGGAGATTTTGTTTTGTGTATATTTGATGTTTATTATTGATGATGATAATTTGATATTTTAATAATTGGTAGTATCAATGATACATTGATTATGGCGTGTTTGTGTGTGGTATAGATTTAGATAATGAGAATGAAAGGATTAGGATGAGAAAAGGAGGGTCAGTATAGCCAAGGTCTTTATTTTAAGGTTGCTTAGAGAGAGTAGAGAGAGAGAGAATGGATATTGAGGAGGGAGAGAGACTGGTGTGCTGCTGCTGCACTAGCGATAGCGACTGCAATTCGATATAGCTACTGCTACTGCAGCTACTACTATTGCTGTGGAATGCACACGTGCTATGCATTGAGCTATTGGTTATTCATGCACCCTGAGAGAGAGAGAGCAAACGGAGAGATTACGAAATGCCGTTGGGCAAGTAGTCGGTGAATAAGTCAGAGTAGATGAGAAAGAGAGAGAGAGAGAGAGAGAAAATGAAGCTCTAGGCATTGGCTTTTGGTATACACGAAATTGAGTTAGATTGAATTTGTTGGAGAACAATTGGCTTTAATTATTGATTATATTTGTTTGTGGCAAGAAATACTCTGTATGTATATGTTAGATATGTATGGTATGTATATATCGACGCCTCGTACGAAGAATACGCTAAAGTATAATTGTCTTACGAAGAATACGTTAAGTATAATTGTCTAACGAAGAATACGTTAAGTCTCT
>JAPYZE010002941.1:0-15282 GCA_030522805.1 Leptomastidea abnormis | reverse complement strand
ACACACCTCCCGCACCAGGTCAAAAATGTACTATTTTTTAACTACAGATGTAAATTTAGATGTAAAAAAGTTATATTCTAAATATAAGTTTTTAAGATTACCTTTGTCATTTGTGTCAGGATTTTTGCCTTTTAAAACCAATTCATTCTGATTATCTACATTTGTTTTTGCATTTGGTTCTGTTACATCAACTTTTTCATTGTGGTTATCGTTCTTTGTCTTATTAAATGTGTTCACTCCGATGTCTTTTTCCATTAAATTTGCTGTAATTTAATTCAATAATGTAATTATATGTAATGGTTGATGTATAGTTTAGTAATCTTAAATCAAAAAAATAAAGAGATGAGAAAGTAATAAAAGTATAAATTATTGCAGTGTATAGAAGATAAAAAATGTGGAATGAATTTATGTAGGTAACTAGTTGGGGTTATATCAGCTAAATTACTTCAGTTCTTTGTAATGAACAAAGAATTCAATTCATCAATATTGTTTTAATAATAAATACCTACCTATGTAATTGTTGAAAACAAGCACTTTAAGAGAAAAAAAAAATTATTATGAAGGTGTGCATGTTACCCAAGCCTTATACACTCATTCTTTTCATCTTACATGTAAAGTGAAATTGGCCACAGGGGTGATGATTCTACCTTATATAGAATCATCACTATTATTGATTTACTTTCATACCCTCTGTCGTAATTTAAAAAACTACAAATTAAAAAGTGCAAGGTTTGTAAAACTGGTTCATAATTACATATATTTCTAGAATTTATTATTTTATTAAACTTGTAGTTTTTATTAAATTTATTATATGAAAAAATATAATTAATTTCATTACAATTAATTATGCACACACGCATTTAATAACAAAATAATGAATCTTTATGACTTGGACTTAGTGTTTTCATGTTTTGATGATTAATCCTAATTATAAAATAATAAAGAAATAACATTTATACAAGTAAGCAGAGCCTATAAGAGTGTCTTAAATAAATAAATTGTTCTTGAGAACTTGAAAGCAAGAAAATATAAAATATGTGCTTCAGTGAGAATTTGAAATAATTTTAGCATTTGGACTGAAGCTCCTCTTTTTTTCCCAGCCTTGAAATCGAAGAGGTGACAGCACTTGTTTTAGAAAAACGCTACGTTTTTCTCGAAGATTTTCAGAGAGTTCCAGCTGTTGTCGCTTACTTGAAGAATCAATACTGGTAGCGACTTGCTTATCCAACGGCGAATCATCAGTGCTCTGGGATAAGGGTTTGTTTTGACTCGCACTGTCAATTTGAGGATCTTTTTTATGTACAGAGGCGGCTGCAGCTGGCTGGTCAGTTCTGGGGGGTTCAAAACGCTCGCGTAAAAGCGAAAATTTTCTACGTGGACGATTTGCTGCATTCCGTATTTTGTTAACGCTAAATGGCACTGGTAAACTCGCAGTAACCGGAATCTCCGGTTTAGTTGAATCCGTCGTGGATACAACTGGTGATTCTGTAGAATCTTCAGAAACTGAGTCGTTAATGATCTCGTCGGTAAGAACAAAAGCTACTCTTTTACGAGCGCAGCCATCGGTTCGTTTTTCGCTAAAACCACTATCCTTACTTTGAGTTAATGCAGTGTTGGCTTTCAATAAAACATCTGTGTCTGTATAGCAAGTATCAATCTCCATATGATCTTCACCGCTACACTTCTGCAAAATTAAGATATATTAAAATAAAGATTTCAGATAAAACAAATAAATAAAGATAGTTTTACCTGTGCACCCAGCGCGTTCATATCAACATATACATTGTCTTCTTCAAGCAAGTGTTCAGTTTCGCAAGACTGAGCATCAGTTTTAGGTCCTAGAATCGGTGAGTCTGAGAGGATAGCATTGATAAGAGGTGTTCGACCGCTAGCGTCTTTGAGACAGTAGCTGCTCATCTCACGGATGACACTGAGTTTATCGCTACTGGGCTGAGAAAGAAAAGATCCAGTGCAAGGCTCAGCGCGACTTAGGGTAGTACTGGTATTACGCTCATTAGCAAATAGCACCTTAGTCAAATGAGCTCGGCTTATAAGTATCCGTTGTTCAAGATCCTCCCACTGAGATTCGGTGCGATGGTATACGTGTCGAGGAGAGTTATCAGCCGTACACCTACGGATCTCGTCAATCGTGGCAACAAGCGAGCTTACCGCGCAGCTCCTCGGTCTGTCTAGCCAGCCTACACTGCTTAATTCTGGCAGCCCAAATCCTAGATCCTCCCGTTCTTCAAGTATAGTATCAAGAGTGAGCATACTGCCTCTGTCGTCAATTACAACTGGTTTTGCTGAAAATAGACTAGCCTGATCCTAAAATTCAATAAAATAATAATTAACACATCGATAATTATTTGATTTCTAGACAATGTTAGTTAACTTTTTCAAAAATTATCTTACTTCTATAGATTCTGTAGTAGTCACACAAGTTTCCTCTGCTGATGGCTTATTACTTGCAGACTCCCAATCAACGAGGTCATAAATTAAAGTATCTAAATAATCGTCCTGTCTCGATCTCCGCATAAGTTTTCTGAGAGGCAAACTTGCATATGTAGCGTCTGAAAAATCTGAACTAAAGGTAGTTCCAGTGGCAGTACTTGTAAGGGTATCCCTTCGCCGATCCCTCACCACACTGTCATCGTGTATGTAAGTCTCGATATCCGTGTAGCCTTTCCAGCTTCGAATACACCAAGGTGGACGCACTACACCCACGGGACATAGATTCTCGTAATCATGGATCGATGTTACGTGACTCATTGTTTCCTCTTCCTGCTTGCCTGTGTCATCTTCCTTTTCCGACATCTATGTGATTAAAAGAAAATTTAATAAAACTATAATCTTACAAACATTAAGAAGAAAAATTGAATGAGCTAAGAATTTACTTACCGGTGCGGTAATTGTTTCACCATTTTCTGATGCCGCAGGTGTATTCAGTCTACCGCGTGTTAAAATATTTTCAGGTATCATTACATCGCAGCTTTCAGTTACCAAACTTTTTATGGGTAGCGATTCGATGATACCACTGTCCAATGTCTTATCTTCAACGTTAATTGAAACGTCAGAGTTTGATTTTATTTTGTCCAGAGAAAAACTTTTTTCAACATAATTATCCTCATCCGTTACAAGTTCAAGGCCTAATTGTGTTAATGAACAAATACCTCGACGTTTTTGAGAACATAATTGCGTATCCATATCAATATTGCACTAAAAAAAGCAAAACAATTTATTACAAAAATCTCATGATATTCAAGCTTTTTAAAATATTTTATGAAAAATTCCAAGCTACCTCATTCGCTTTTAAATCAAGCTCAAGTTCCGAGCATATACCACGACGCTTTTGCCGATGAAGAGAGTCAGTGCTAGAGTTTTTCGGATGCTCCGACGTCTTATCCGAAGCGATATCAACAGTACAAACTGCTTCTTTCAGTTTAATATCGTCCGGAGAAGCTGAATTCTGAAGTTGTTCAATTGAAACCTCAACATTGGCAATTTTGCTATCTTCTACGACGACTTGAACCGTAACGTTAGTCTCATCGCCTTTGGCAAAGCTGCTGTTAACAATTCCCTTTTCCAGGGACTCGACGCTCTGTACAATATTGGTCAGCAATGATTTTTTATCAGCCGTTATGTCCGATGTGTTTTCCTCTAAATAATCCTTCGTTGCATCGACGTTGCTCCACTTTTTGCTCGGTGATTTATTCCTGCAGGTGATAAAAAATAGTTTATAAATAGTTACTTTATTCATCAAGTTTCTAGACATATTACTTACCCAATGGATTTACTTGGAGAGGCTGACTTGATAGGCAGCTCAGGATCAAGTTTGACGCGCTTGCACAGTTTAATGATTTTGACATTTTGAAAGGTGCAAAGATGTATTAGCATACTCGCAGCACCAATAAGACTACCACCGAGAATTACAAGACTCGCTACGACAAGGAGATGAGTTTGATGCTGGCCTTTAAAGTAAGCCAAATAAAGCGCGTAGAACGCAGCGTTTTGGCCGATTAGAATCGAATAAAAAAGGCAAATATGACAGCGACCCAAGCCATCCGTTAAACGCAGAAAATCAAAGAAGTACGCAGCACCAATGAGACACTTGTAGCCCAACTCCTCTGCTGTCATGGCACACAGATTTGCCGACCGATGTACTATCCATCCAGTCATCGCCAGCGTATGAACTCCTAAAACACAAATGACGAGTTAGCTTGATAAAGCTCGAGGCCTGAGATAATATATATCGGAAAAGCGGAAGTTCCAGTGTGTATACCGAAAACAACGAGAATCCAAGCTTTGAGACACATGGTAGCGAGGACGAGAGCGGCTATTCTTGAGGCAAGCATTCCACCACGCCAGAGACACTGGATCATCACCGATGACCAAACGAATTGCGATTCATCTTGGCTGGCTCGACCGGTTAGCAGAGAGTAAGAAGCTAATGCCCAGGTCAGAGAGCATAGGGATGCGATTACAGATGCACCTGTAAAAATATTTTATAATTAGATTTAGTCATTTTTTAAAAGAAAAAATATATTTATTAAAAAATAAATTTTTAAACGTATTATTTTATTTGTAAATTTCGTAAAAAATTATCACTTAACGATCTGACAAAAATTATTCCGATGAAAAATAGAAAAAAAAATCCAAAAAATTCAAAACGATATTTTTGAAAAGATAAAAGGCGAAAAAGACGATCCGCCCTCTGTACTGTATCATCACAACACCATCATCAGCACTTATCATTTGTCATTTTGTCTATCTACATACAGGCGCTATATATATATATGCCTCAGTCATCCTACATCCTTCCCGGGACAACAACGTAAACTCGCTTTTCCGTTATATTTTATATTACGATAGACAATAAAACTCGTAGATATACTTATTACTGTACGCGCTATGCTGTGATAAAAAAATAAAATTGTTTTAAATAAAAAATAAATAACGCTAAAGGACATTAGTTGTGAATAAAATCGGAATCGTTAACGTTCAATGTTTTGATTTTTACAGTTATCTTAGTTTGTTTAGATTTGAAATATGAAAGTGAGTATTAAATTTTTATATTGAAATGTTTTGTGTATTGTTTGATTAATTAATTAATGGTAGGAATAAAATAAGATCAAGTAATTTTAAATAAAATAAATTTTAATTTGTAATTGTGCATGTGACTGTTTATTATCAAACACACTCATATTATCTCAAAGACTAATCAAAACATTACCTTTAGAAATTATTTTTTACTTCATAAATAAGCTAAAAAATTTTATAAAACTTATTTTGATTTCCCTTTTCCCAGGTCAAATTTATGTTCTTGCTGATTATTGTGATTTTGAGTTTTCTTTCCATTCTTAAATTAAATACTCTTCTAACAAAATTTTTACATAGTAATGAAAAATCAACTTATAATCAAGATGAAAATTCAACAATAGTAACAACACCATTTGAATTAAAAGATAGTTTGATAAATTTAGTTGATAATGAATTTTTGGCAAGAAAAAACAGAATAAATTATTTGTGCAATACTATGGACAAATCAAAATATAAAAATGACAGTGTTTTTAAAAAGGCAGTTTTAAATATCGTTATTGATACGTAAGTATTTTTCATTGAATACATTTTGAAATTCAAAAGTGCATAAATATCAAAAATTAAATGTGTGCATAATCAAATTTGCAAACAGGAAGCACAACCTAACTTGGTGTCCAATTTACAAGGCAGCCAGTTCCATGTGGATGAAAAATTTTGCTGTTCTCAGTGGATTTTCTATCAATGAAAGCCTTGCATATAAAACTCATTTAGATTATGGTTCAATTGTTAAACAAAAATTTCAACAAACTGATAATTCAGAAGAAAAATTAAAAGTGAGTACTCAGTTTTTCTAAATTGCACTTAACTAATTTAAAAATGTTTAAAATTTTCATTGTAATAAATCTTTCAGCAAATAAGTTCAACCACAAAATTTATGGTAGTGAGACATCCATTTGAAAGACTTCTTTCAGCCTACAGGGACAAATTAGAACACATGCAAAGCAGGGACTATTATTACAGACGTTATGGAAAATACATCAGAAACAAGTATCGTGCCAAACACTCAAATCTTACCAGTCTTGAACCATCATTTGAAGAGTTTTTACAATTTATAGCCAAAGAAAAGATTTTTGATGAGCACTGGATTCCATTTTATGACTCTTGTCAACCGTGTTCTATAGAGTATGATTATATACTTAAGTTTGAATCACTCAAGGATGACTTTAATGTTTTCATAAGCAAAAATAATTTAGATTCTTACATAGATTACGTCAAAAGTGATAGAAAGAGTACAAGTTCTCAAGGAATAACCAATGAATTGATTGCAAAAAGATATTTTAAAAATATATCAGAATCACTACTCTTTAGCATATTCAAAATTTATGAACTTGACTTTCTCTTATTTTCTTATAGCCCTGCTAAATATTATTATATGACTAGTAACTAATTTAAAAATTAATTTTAAGATAAATACTCACTGGTCCAAAAGGATATGTGTTGTAGCATAGCCATAACATAAACTTGAAAAATAATTTGAGGAACTGACACTAACATTGCTGTAAATAGATTTAAAGTAAGAGCATCACTTTCTATTTTAAACATCCAGTTTTTCTGCTGAGGACTTATTTGTGTTGTTATAGCCTTTAATGCATAATTTAATAAAAAACAAAACCTGTAAATAGAATAAGAAAGTGAATCAAACTTGTATTTTTTAAAATTATAGTTTTTTGTTACCTGTGCATTATTGCTAAATGAAAAATGTGTGAGATCCATTGATGCTGTTTTAATGTACCACAAGTTTGATACCACTTTAAACTTAATATTTGTACAAAACATGATGGTAAAAAAACTAATCCAATAGTGAAGTAAGCCCATGACTTATATGCATTAAGCCAATGTTCAACTACTACAAAGAGATCTGTAAAAAAAAATAGATTAATTTTTAAAACATTGTTTGTATATTAATATGTACTTAATTATAAGCGATGCAATAATAATTCTTATGAGTAATGAGTCTTTCATTGTAAATAAAAAATGTATGTACAAACATGTATTCATGTATCAGATAAAAAATTAAATATAATAAGACAATTTTTTTAAATAAACCACTGAGAGATATAAAATGGTATTTTCAATAAATTTGTATTAAAATAACAGACCGCCTCATAACTTCACACTTATCAAAAGTCAAAGGGAATAAAAAAAGCAAACAAAGCCGCGGGCTCCAAATTCATTTCGTAGAAATAAAAAAAAAAGTATATGCTTTAAAAAAAGTGCTAACCTGTGACGAGACTAGCCGCAAAAACAGCAACGCTGAGGGCATAGAATAGGGCATCAAGGCCAGGATATCCATCGGAGAGTCTGGAGTCCTGAAGTCCAGTTGAGGCCGGTTCTCCATCAGCGTCCGGCTTGGCCGGTCTCTCGGTAATCGCGGCCGCCATGGGCCAGAGCGCTTGGTGGTGGCAGCGGCCGCGCTTCTGGAGCGTCGAAGAGTAGACCGCCGCTGTTCTGCGACCGGCCTATTCATTTAGGAACTCGAATCGACCTGCTGCTTTTTTTTACTGCGGATGCAGTTATATTCCTCGGTGCCGATGTGCACACAGAAAAAAAAACTAGTGCGATTCAAGGAGAAAGTGAAAGAGAGCGAGAGATGTATGGGTATAATAGAGATGAAGAGAGATCGGGCGCGCGGTGTAGGAGGCTGAGCCAAACTGCCGGCGGGCCGCCAGTAGTATGGGCGAAGGAAGGTAAAAAAAAAAAAGAAAAAAGAGGAGCGCAAGGGCCCGGGCCCCCCATCGGGGAAAGAGAGAGGGAGTGACGAAGGATGCGAAGTGGGCGAAGGAGCGAAGAGAGCCTACAGGACACACGATAGGTACCATATATACCTACCTATGTGGGATCGGAGGAGCAGTGTAGAATGTAGGATTATATTCGGAGCTCTAAACGCGATGTATAGAGAGAAAGAGTGAGAGAGAGCCGGCTCGACGCCGGCGGTGCATTTGTTTATGTTGCAATTTTTCAAAAGCGATACCGAGACGCTGTGATTGGCCACAGCTGACTCCAACGATCGCTCTGCGCTTATCCTTTCCCCGTTCCCCCTACACACGCATGTATATATAGATATATATGTATTACTTGCGTGTGTTTTTATTTTTGTGAGCGCCTCCACCGCCGCACCGATGCGCTGTTTACCTCCCCCACCTGTGTGCCCAACTCTTTGGATGTTCGCCGCGCGAATAATATTCTCGGGATCGGCAACAATCGACATTTTTGCGTAGTATCATAGGAGTTTGAATTTTAACGGGTTGGTTACCGATGAATCATCATAGAGATATATTTTTTCTTTCTTTTTTTTTTTTAAATTTGAAGTTTTATTTATTTACAGTAATTTACAGGAAAAAAATGCCTATGCATTTTTATAATTTCAATAATTATTAATTATCAACTTTACTAATTATTTACAACTGACTGCACCACTTCATTTTTTGAGATTTCTTCACTTAATTTTGGACATTGTTTATTTAACAAAATAATACACTCCTTACTTTTTCTCACTAATTCTTCCATATTTTTTTGGGATGAAAGTTCCAAATTAAGTTTTAATAAAGATGCATAGATTGCAGTATAAAAATTAATGCTATATGGTTGGTATATTGATAAGAACATTTGTAATAGATCAAGTGAAACATTTGTAGTTTTTATATCACTAATATTCTCACAATACTCACTTAAAACTCTAGCTAGTCTTTCTGTCCATTTACCTACTGCGCTACGAGTCATAAATTTTTTTAAACTTACAGCATATGCATAACGAGATTGAATTTTACCTTCCAATTCCATGTTGTCAAGCAGAATTGACAAAATATTATCACGTTTTGTCCAACCAAATATATTATTAGAGTCATCGCAAAATTCAATATACTCCAATAGTTTATAAATACAAGCATACAACGGAACAATCATACTGGGCTCTATCTTATACATCATTTTTTCTAATGCCTGATAAATAACTTCATCGTAATTCAGATTCTTCAAACTTTTACTATTCTGACAATGTTCAATAATCACACTAATACAATCCAGACCGAACGCTTGATTTTCTTGCACATAGTCATCCAAAATAATTAATGCTGTTGGTAAAATGTCAGGCACATGTCTTCTTAGTAAAGGCTTTTCAACAGTCTCTAAAAGCCACTTGTAGCAAGTGACAGCCGATGGATAAGATTTCCATGTATCTTTCAAAAGCTTAGGTCTCAAAAATACAAGCACAGATACAAAAGTGTCATCATCTCTTAGGACTTCCGTAACGTTTTCACACTTAAAAATTTTGCATAATTTTGGTCCAAGCTGATCAGCTAATTCTACAGCACCACACGTATTCCAAGCACTTTTACGATGTTGCTCACCAATTATTGCCAAGATCCCGACAAGCTTGTTCTTGGTTTTGGTCGACCAAAGGTCCTTGTTTTGCAAAAGATCGTCCAGACTTGAAGCTACATTACGCAGGTTCACCTCCAATCCTGCTGTGTATTCTTGAAAGTCCTCAGCTGCGCAAGGCCGAACTGCATCAACGTTGAAACGAGGCACTAGGGTATGTGTCACCAACTCCTCCAGGTCATCCCAAAATTTTTTACTCGTCATCCTTGAGTCCATGCCGGTAATTTTATAAGGACGTTGACATAACCATGTGCGCGATTTTCAAACGTAAACAAAGAGAAATTTATTCTGCGGTTCAAGTTGGTAATACTGAGAGACTGATGATGATGATTGAGAAGTTTTAAGATTGGCAGCAGTGGTTTGGATCATTTTATTCAACAACGACTTTTGGGTTTTTTACAACGTACGTTGCATCTGCAACAAATAAAAATATAAAAATATAAATAAATTATTGTGAATATATTCAAGAAAACAATAGTTTACTGTTAATAAATCATTTTCTGAATTTTAAATGCATCGATTGGAATGCACGTTTGAAATTTGGCGCGCAAACGAGTAGTGGCGTGTTCTCAAAGTGCATCTTCCAAAAACCGTTATCCTTTGAATCTTCCGAACAGACTCATTGTGTGTGTTTGACAGTTCAGTGATTTAAAATCGTGTTTTGACAAGTTCGCGAGATTAACGAGTGCAATTAAACTATTGACTAATTTTGCATCAAGTCGATGGGAAATGATTAGTTGTTTAGTATAATGTTTGTCTAGTAGACGTTAATGTGGATGTTTGCAGTGAAAAAGCTTGTCTAAAGATGTGTATGCCGGAGGTAGAGCATTGGGCTCAACCCGGACAATCACATTAGCCGGCTCGAAGATAAGAAGTTTTATCAACGTCCTAGTCATCCTGAAAAGGTAAATTGCATGTGATTTTCATTAGTTTCATTTAGAAAACTTAATTTTTATCGATTTAATTTGCGTTGTTGAGGTTATGGAGGGAAATTGGAGGGAAACATTTGGCGGGTGGAATAATGTGATAATGCATGCATGACAAAACGTAATCAACGAAGTAAAACACATTGTCAACATGCAAATGTTTTACGTTTGACTAGCCAAGTGACGGATTACGTATAAATAATGCGTTAAATCGTAAAAGAGAAGAGGGTTGAGGGGAAAGCAAACAATTGCCGCGAGCTGTTTATTTCGCTTATCTGGATGCAACGTTTAGTTACATTTTTTTCGAGATAACAAAAATCATTGTTTTTTTTTGTTTTTTCCTTGCTGGAAATACAGATCAAACAAAAAAATGCCGTTACAATCTCGAGGAGTGGGCAAATTCAGGCGTTCGGAAAAATCCGCGCCTGCTTCTAGAAATGTTCGAGCCCAAAAGAAGCCGGTCAGAAAAAGCTCGACACTTCAACCTGCACAGCAAACTAGCAAAACGAAATCTACCAGCGTTCAATCACTTGCAAGACGAGGAAAAGTTCAGAGAAGGTCAGAAAGACCAGCATCATCGACAGAATCGACAAATTTGTCAGAAAAGGATAAAGTAGATAGCGTTATTGCATTGAAAAAAGAAGTTGATGAGTGGAGGCGGCAAGAGGCGCTTAGAAGTCGAGTTAATCAGGCTCTTGGGAAAGCTTATGATGCAGAGAAAAAAGGTAAAAATTTTATTGCAATTTTTTTTGTAAAATAAATTTTAAACAAATTAAATAATATTAGAAAAATTTTATGATTTTTTTATTTTTATAAATTAATATTATTTATAATTATTATTTATAATACATATTTATTTTTGCAACAAAATTTTGCTTGAATTTTAAAATTTGTCTCCTTAGTAATATAAAAGCTAATATATACATATATATGAATACTGGGTAAGAGGGCGCTACTGTGTGTTTTGATAAGGCACTATGTTATAATATATAATTTTGATTAAATTTTATAGTTTTTATATGTTCTTAATCTTTTTATTTGTTATATAACAAAATTTTATAGTAAAATTTTAATTACTTATTATTAACGTAAAGTTTATGACTGCTACATAGATGTATGTCTAAAATGTCTTGCTGAAACACAGGCCGAAATAGCTCAGTTGGGAGAGCGTTAGACTGAAGATCTAAATGTCCCCGGTTCAATCCCGGGTTTCGGCAATCTTTTTTTATTTTTTTTTTTATTTATTTATTATAATAATAAATATGATGTAATTTTTTTATTTACAGATTTCAAAAAAACTAATTTTGATTCTTCACCAAAAGTATATTTATTAGATGAAGTAGAGGAGCGTAGAATTCTATCATCTCAAATGTAAGTTTTTATATATATTTTATATGTATTTTTTAAAAATATTTTTGAATTATAGAATATTTTACAAAATTAATTTGTTGGCAGTAGCATTAAAATTACTTTATGTACATATACTAAATATTTTGTTTCAAGTTTACAAAAACAATAGGAATTATAAATATTTTATAAATGCAAAAAGTAGATTTGTAATCAATAACTCTAACAATAAGTTACAAACATTTTTTTAATTATTTTTAAAATTAAAAAAAAAACTTTTATGTGAAATGTCATTTAAAAAATATAGGAACTAATAATTTACTTTTTTCAATTTGGTCATCAGCCGAAATAGCTCAGTTGGGAGAGCGTTAGACTGAAGATCTAAATGTCCCCGGTTCAATCCCGGGTTTCGGCAAATGGAATTTTTTGCTTTTGTTAATAATATTTTACAATATAAAAAAAACCGCTCGTTGAACATTAAGTAGATATAAATGATAATTATTTTTTAAATTCGTTTAATTAAAACTATTTAAAAATTTACTTTCAATTCACTTAAGTATAAGCGTAAAATTTTGTAACAAAAACACCTTATCTACTAATTCTTATCAGCTTATATATGTGTACTTCTGACTGATTACCGCTTTACGCAACAATATTTTTGAACACACAAAATTTTTTATCAGTCTTCATTTTTAATCGAAGCTTGCAGCTCTTAGCACACATGAAAATTAGCAGGCACGCAAACTTCTTTCCTTTTCTTTCTCTTTCTCTCTTTCAAGATTTGCTAACGTATAAAGAAAGTCCGAAAACCGGTTTGCCCAGTCGTAAATGGCACGCCGCGGCGCAACTTTTAAGACCCCTTCTTGTGACCGAAGCAATAGAGAAAAGGAGATGGAAGAGAAAGAAAGATCTGTTTGCTATGCCAGACTTAGTGGCCGCTTGCGGATCACTTAATTTTTTGATTGATAAATATAATACGAGAAAAGCAAGGTTTTATATATCATTCTAAATTCGAGATTTTGCGATTTTTATTTTTGCAGTTTTAATTTTATTTTTCAAATATGCTTGTAATGTTGCATACCTTATAACATAAATCAATCGATCATCATCAATCATTTTAAAAAGTAAATTTTCTTATGACTCATTTAATACACTCCAAAAATAGTATAGCCAACTTCCCAGGAAAATTTAACATCGTAAAAGCCACAAACTAAAATAGAAGATAAAAAAGCGAAAGGGAAAAAAGGATTAGTATAGAGAAAGAAAGACCATCTCCATTCTTGCAATTCTCGCGCGCTTGTATATAGTGATGTACCCACATTATATATACGACTATTGCACGGCGCGGCAACGCCGCAAGCGTATCTGCCCGGGTATAGGTTCAAGGGTATACATGGCGATGTGTACCGGGAGAACACGATGCTTCTTCTGCAGTCTCCCCTGAAAGTCCGCATGCACTCTTGTTTGCTTGCTTGCAAGGATACATAAGCGCAGGGGCAAGTGAGTGCTGTGGCAGCTTGTTGATTTACTTGCTAATTGTTTATTCCGTTTATGCATGTGACCTGCATTTTTTTTTTCTAGTTTGTAAGATTGTTAATGTTTGTGGTATGGAAGATGAAGGGATATTGCAAAAAATAGTTAACAATATTTAAATAATTTTTAAGAAAGTAAGCTTCTTGACCTAACTCAATGCAGCATTCGATTTGACAAAAGCCACCTTTGTCCAGTGCTTGAGTTACATGCCTTTCAAACATTTTTAGTGTCTCGTTATCACACCCATGTTAAACACTTAGCAAAAAAAAAATCTTTTTCTGTAAATCCATAAAAGAGGGCAGACTCAAAAAAAAAAAATATAACGCAAGACGAAAGTCTTTCGCGAAGCAAATAGACGATCTTACACACGCACGTCGTTCTTAACACTGAATCACGTGTTTGCATAATTTTGTGAGAAAAAGTAAGATAATGCTTTCTTAGAAAGCTTATAAAAAGCATAAATAAAATGAACAAGCACAATCTTTCTTACTCTGTGTTATAAGCGATTTTCTGCAAGTGGCCCTTGCTGTGTGTGTAATGTGTATCGGTTTGCGAAAAAGAAAGAAAGGTAAAAAAAAAATTATTTTTTTTAAGAGAGAAAAAATTGTTCTTAGTGAATGGGTAGCTTATTCGCGTAGAGAGAGAATAAAGAGAAGAAAAAAAAATACAAGGAAGTGTATATACATGCTGGAAATAGATTTATGATCTACTGTCACGCGGAGAGACATTAAAAAAAAGAGAGAACTCGTGTATGTGTATGTACTTGATTGTAGCTGAGTAACGTTTGCACGTTTGTGCTTATTTTTATATTATATACAATATAGTTGATTATGTAGACTTATAAAAGAAAAGAAAAAAAAAATATGTGTCAGACGGATATATATAATTATAATGAGGTGGCTTTATCGGTATAAAAGCTCTTTCGTGCTACTAATAGCCTTGGCCATTGCTGAGTATTAAAATTTTTACGTAAGTTCATTTTTTTTAATTTTTATTTTATCGTAATTGATGAATTTCAAGATAAATTGAGTGAACAGCAGCGTGATTTGATAAAAAAAAAGTTTGAAATACTTGTTAATTTAAATAGTGTGGCTAATATTACGAATAAGAAATAGAAAACCTAAGTGTATTTATACGTCATTGAGTGGGCGTCATCGTGACAAGTTTAATTATTTTTACACCAAAAAAAACGTCATGTCTATCTTATACAGACGGAATAAAGCTATTCGTAAAGCGTTTGCGTACGATTGTGTATAAGTGTAGGTCGACTTCAGTTGAAATTGTCGTTGAGGTACATTACTTGTGACATTACAATCGTCCCCTTCACTCGTATACTTGCAATTATAAATATTTTTGCCTTTCCTTTTTGCAAATTCCTTTCACTTTTTTTTTCAAAATAATTTAATCCTTTTTATTTTATAATTCAAAGCTCAGTATGTATTTCTTATTCAATTAAACTCAAGCAAATGCAATTTAAATTACAATTCAAAGTTAATTATCATTTTTACTTTTAAAAATCTCAAATGATAAAAGAATAAAATCCATTTCTTTTTATAGCCAACTTATACTTTCTTTTCAATCATTACAACATACGTACACGCAGTCATGTACTTACACTGCAAATAATAAGAAAAAATATATATATATAAATCCCCATCATCTCTTCTCGTCTCCTTACGCCTTCTTTTCACTTAAAATTTCTTTTGTCACAAACGCATAATGCAGTATTGCGCATTCACATAGAATATAGCATCTGCTTTCGATCGGACAATAGAATCTCCCCATTGGTCGTCCCTCCTTCCCCCTTCCCCTCAAAAAAAAAAAAAAAAAAAAAAAAATCATTTTGTTTGGAACCTTTATAATTCGACTCAAAGCTTTTCTTACCCCCTCCTTTTCATTACTATACTCACCTTTCCCTTTCCCTACTACTCGTTTCACTACTTATATTCGACTCCCTAAAAATGTTCCAAGATCGAGGTTCTCTCTCTCGCGTTAAACATCT
>JAPYZE010002940.1:0-14489 GCA_030522805.1 Leptomastidea abnormis | reverse complement strand
GATCAATGAAAAGTAGTCAAGTTTGTTTTAATTTAATTTAATATTTATTTAGTAACTTGCCAGGCCCGTTGCTTTTATTTGTGGTAATATTTTTATATTGTGTAAGTAGTTTATTTTAAAAAATCGTAAAAGTAGAAAAAAAAAGAAAAATTAAATTATATTTGCATTGGTTAAATAATAAAAATTGTTTATTTTTCTCAAATTAATTGTAATGAAGGTTAATAGGTATAATTTAGTGACATCAGTTAGAAAAAACGCATCTATATTTCTATATACACGTTACTTAAATAATTTGTGTCTCAGATAATCAAGCCAGTCTCAATGCTCTACGTACCAAACATTTTTATTTCAATTAAACTCATAGCATACCAGTTATATTTTAATTTTATCCATCATTGGCAGCTCCATTTACATATGTTACAAAGTTAAAATAATTAGCTCTATAGCAGTAAAGCTTCGACAAAGCCCAAATGAGTTATTTTTATTTTTGATTCTTAACCAACTAGAACAAACAACAAGTTCAGCATCATCATTACATATATCCGATGTCTCATTCAATAATTGAGTAAAAGAATGGAATATATATGGTAAACCATTCTTATCAATAAACGGAACATATATATTCCAATTCATTCTTTTAATGCTTTTTGATTATAATTTTAATGATAAGTCCAAAAACAAAAAGTTCTGAAGTGTAGAAACATTTCACATGAAAATCTATTTTTAATATAAACTAAAGGTTTTATATTTAATATTTTGAGATATAAAAATATTAATTGGGGTTTTATAGACTTATCTTAAAACTTAATTTATATCAAATAAATGTTGAAAAATCTAAAATAATTACAGTCAAAACTAACTATAAGAAAGATAGCAAAGTCTTTTTTTTGTAAATCATTATATCAAACAAAAATTTTACTGTACGGCAAGCAAAAAAGCATATTAATAAATTTAGCTTGAGTTTATGTTAGCGATGAAACTGTTTCAGTAGTGGCAAAATATATCTCTTAAAAAAACATTTGTACCTATACGAGTAGTAAAAATATCAATATCATCAATTCTAACTTATTGAAACAATGTCTTAGACTATTTTACTAGAAAAATAATAGTAAAATAATGATTCATTTTAAACTTTTATATGTTTACATTTATTTAATCTCTAAGATACACTTTCAATATTGACTTATCTCTTTAATTTAACAGTTGCAGTATTTTATTGTTTAATTTAAAATTATTTTGAAAAAATATTAATTGTAATTTCAGAGAGTCTTATAATAATTATAATGCCAAATTATAGCATATATTAATGAATTTATATATTTCTCTTTAATAGGAATATTAACCTCAAAAAATTTATAAAATCTCCAAAAAAAAATTTTTTTTAAAAAAAAAAAGAATAATGTGGCAAGTAGATGTTTTCTACTTCCAAAAAAGTTGGGAAATCATTACTTAATACGTGTAAAGTTAAATTATTTATAAATAATTTTTAAATATTTATAAAAATTTTGTATCAAAAAACCATATTTTGTCTAATGCTATAATACAAAATTACATTCTTATAAATTTCTTAAAACTTGCTGGCCTGCTTATTCCTCAACTAATAGTGTGTATAAGTAAACAAATATTTTAAAGTTTTTTAGATTATGCTGCACAAATTTTTCGTAATCCATCAAAATGTCGCGTTTTTTTACCACTCGCCTGTGCTTTACGTATTAAATAATGTGACTTTGAAGTTCTGTACCTTCAAAACGGCGTGGGCAATTTTTTTCAAATTTGACACACGCATAAAGAACATAAAAATAAACGTGTGTGCCAAATTTAAAAACATTTGAAAGAAAATCGTTTTTGGGAGGAAAGTCCTTAATACGTCTATTAAGAATTTTTTTTCATAAAATGCTCATCAGATTAAATCCAAATTTCTGTACTGGCTAAAAACATCTCAAATACTCAGTGATATCGATACAATATACAATATACTTTGTTACTACCGATTATCAGGCCAGCAAATTTCAAGAAATGTACAAGAATGTAATTTTGTATTATAGCATTAGACAAAATATGGTTTTTTGATAAAAATTTTTTATAAATAATTAAAAATTAATTATAAATAATTTAACAAACACTAATCTGAGGTGATCAAAATTTTTTATATTATGTTCTCCATAAAAAAACACACATACACATACCACACATATATACAAGACTCACATTAGCATTGTCCGAGAGAAAAATGACCAAAATTTGTGACGCTTCATTCATTGAAATATTATCAAACGTTACATTTAATTACAATTATAATATTATTAAACTCCTTACCGATATAGAAAGGGTCTTGATAAAGCGTTGTTGACTTTGGTGATGTGTATCTTGGTGAATCTTGGCCAAATTCCTCAGAGCCATACTGAAACAAAAAAAATGAAAATGAAAATTTAGCTTATAGAAAAAAATAGCTGATATAGCAAATAATTATAGAGTTATAGAGCTCCGAAGGGGTTTTTCACTCATGTAATCGATTTTAATTTTAACGTTTAAAATCGGTGAAATCGATGTAAAATAGGTGAATACTGAGCGATTTAAAAATGGCTTGAAATTGTTTCAAATCGGTGAAATCGATTTCACGAGTGAAAAAATCTTTCAGAGCTCCTAATAATTTGTTCCCCTTTTTTATTTACTTAGATTTTAATTATTTATTTCAAATAATCATCAACATGTAGTAAGCCACCTTTTTAATCTTTTGCTTTCTCATGGAGAAAGCTTTGGGATCAGGAAAAAATTTTTTATAAGTATTATTAAAAACATGTTTTACGGTGGAAGGAATCAGAATATACTTGAATATATTTGAAAATTTATTTTCGTGAGATAATTTTTATGGTGCGTAAGAATATTTTTAAATTTACAAAATTATAAATAAAATATGCTCTTATTATTCGATTTTGACCGGAGAAAGTGTATTATATTCATTTTTAAATTTAAAAAAAATTATTTTTTGTTTTTTTTGCGATTTTTTCTTTTTTTTTATTTTAATTTTTTGTTAAATTATTTTTTTGCAATTTTAATATAGTAAAAATTAATAATTATAATAGTTTAAAGAAAATACAATAATTTAGAAAAAAAACCACTGCCAAGTATTTGGCAGAAAGCTTCATCAAATACAATTTAATTTCATTACAATTTTTAAACGTTTCTTATAAATAATTGTCAAATAATATTTAATTTTTTGTTTTATTTTTAATTAAATTTTTTTTCATAACATCAATAAATATTTATAATTATATTTTACAATATTAGAGTTAATTTATACATATAATTAAAATAATTAGATATTAGAATATTTTTCTTAAAACTTTTAAAAAAATATTTGAGAATAAATTTAAATATTTTCTTTAATGAATAATAGGTTTCCAAACAGCCCATGAGGTACTGTCATTGTGCATTAAGTTTTTTTTAACAAAAATAATTTTATAAAAATTTACATTATCAGTTAAATTTCAAAATTTTCTAAAAAATTTTTCATAAATTTGTATATATTATTGATATTATCGTGGAACTTTTACACAAAAAAATTAATATCTCAGAAAATAATCATCCGTTAAAGCCCAAAATTTATACGGACCATCTACAACAAAAATAACGTAAATAGTGTACACTGAGAAAACGATAAAATAATTTTTACTAGAATTATAGTAAAAATTACTATAATTTATGAGAAAAAATCTACAGACTTGCATTATATTAACAATTATTAGTTTAACATAGTAATTTTTACTATTTTGATGTATTAAATTTTATTTGAAGATTGAAAAATTTAAAAATATATTTTTATCGCGCCTCAGGATATAATTTTGTACGTAGATGTACATATTTTAACTTATTTCAATTTAATTAAATTTATTGTATTTTAAAAATTTTAAAAAAAATTTTGAATGTTAATTGGAATTGAACCTGGACCGTCCGGACGTGAAGCTGCCACTCTACCGCTGCTCTATAAACACATGTTACATATTCAGCAACTATGTGTCTAAATGAAGTAACTGAATAAGATCGTTAAATAACAAAGGAACATAACCTCACTTTTCCGAAATCGCGAACTCGACCATTACATCTATTTGCATTCATAATAATGCAAATTATCTCAATAATGTTCTTTCTAACTAATCAAGCATTCAATTAAGATTATTTGCCAATCGAATTTTCTTGTAATAAGATTGTAATGACAGTCATGAAAAAACACGTTACGCTAGCTTTTTAAACTGCAACATAGTAAAAATTGCTATGTTAAATAGTAATAACTGAATGAATTTTATCAAATTTTACTATAATTATGTAGTAAACTAAAAAGTAGTGATTTCTACTGTAAATTATAGTAAAATTTGCTATAAATTCTGATAAAATTCACTATTTTGGATAATAAGAATTAATATAATTATTATAAAAATTACTCAAATTTTATTAGTTATCGTCATAAATTGAGTATGTATCTTTTTTCTCATAAATTATGGTAATTTTTACTATAGTTGTGATAAAAGTAATTAAATTGTTTTCTCAGAGTAAATTTTAAATCAAAATGTAATAATTTAATCAAGTTTTCGAATAAACTAAAAAAACCGTTTTTCGCAATTCCCTCAAAAACTAATAAATAATTATGCTTGAAATTTTAATTACAAAAAGTAAATAATATAGTATTACGGGGCAGAAGAGTAAAATAAAAGTTTGCGGACGTTTGTGCCTTTGGCGAGTCTCGAACCCTCACCGTCCGGATCCCAGACTGTGCTCCGACTAGCTCATTTAATCCTTCCACCCGTAATAATAGCAAATATCTGAATAAAAATTTAGAATCGATATAATAAAAATTATTCAACAATAACTTAATTGACATAACCTAAAAAAAAGGAAAAAAGGAAATTAAAGCATTTTTTTTTCTAAAAGATGTACTTTGTCTGAAAAAAATATATTAATTTTTAATCCTGTATTAAAATTGAGAATACCAAAAAGTGAAGCCTGACATACATCAGTCTGCATAAATATAAACAAAAAAAAAAAAAAAACAAACCAACGTAAACACGCGCTAACCTATAATATTGTTACGAAATAATTTATTTAAAACATCGTAAATTGAGTTAAATTTTAGAGTTTTATCAGTTGTCGCGTGAAAGGATAGCGAGATTGAGAAAATAATGCAAAATTATAAAATTTAATTTTTTTGATTAAATTTCAATTTAGACTATGTTAAGAGCGCACGAAGCGCGCAATACTAATCTAGTGTGTTAAAATCGCAAATAACCAATTTTCCAAAAACTAAAAATGAAAAAAAAAAAACAATTAAAGATTGATAAAAAAATTTTTTTATATTTTTTCCCAAATTCTTTTTTAAAAAACGAATCGAATCCACTTTGTCCGAAAATTTTCACCGTTACAAAACTTTTTCTTTGAGAAAGTAAAGACATAAGTATAAAAAGTATGATAAGAAAAATTGTTTACTTTTGCCATTCACCACATTTACATTAAAAAAATTTAAAATTTGAAACTTATTAAAAAAAAATAGATGTATTAAGGAATTACAATTTAAATATATATTTTGAATTTATACAATATCAAATAATTTATAACATACTACATAAATAGAAAAAAATTATGAGGAAGCTTTTTGACAAATAATTGGCAGCGATTTTTTATTTTACTATCTCTAATATCGTCTAAGATTTCAATTAATCTTCAACCTTAAAATCTATTTTATGCTTTGCGTTTGACTTTAATATTTCTGCACTTATTGAAAATAAGTTGTGTGCTAAGATATCCAGACATAGATGCATCAAATCGTTCGACACGTGATTTAGTTTACTTTGTCTCAGAATTGTAACAAGTCAAGTACGTATTAATATTTTTAAATTTCTAATTGACATTTATCTGTTTTTAATTCATCTATTTAAAAAAGTTCTTTTCCGACAGTCAAACATTTAATTTTAGATAGATTATATACTCAACACCAACGAAAATTTTTATATTTGATTTTTCCTTTGTTTGTCATAAATTCAGATATTTGTCAAAATATTTTTGTGGAGGCACAATTTCAATTACTTATAGATTCTGCGTCAAGTAGAATATTTTAAGAAATTTGTAAATTTACGCTGTACTTATAAGATCCAGTGACATCAAATGCTACAAGTCAGATGTTAGCAAATAAATTTATTATAAAGTGGCATCGTTTATGATAAATTTAAAGTACTTTTTATAATACACCTTCAAATATTGTTTTAAATTAAAATACAAGAAAGTTTAAGAAAAAATGTATGAAAACAGTGTTGTTTGCATTGAATGAAATTTATTTCGTTTTCCTGTTAATAAACAGGAAAACGAAATAAATGTAATAGCAAATATGTTATGTAGTAGTCTTTCTGTTCCAACTAAAAACCTTTTTTTAAGCTTTTTTTAAGAATAACAACGCAAAGATTACAGATAAAGTTAGTAACTATTCTATAAAAAAAAAAAAAAATAAATAAATAAGTGAGGTAAAATTGTTTATTCGTTTTCCGTATCAAGATTTAGAAACAAGGCAAGTCCGAAACTAGGACAAGCTGCAGCAATGAATATCAAGAGCAATACGCACAACTACGTACCATTTTACAATTGTTGTAGTCCGTGGGATTAGCAAGCATCTCCCTGGCCTCGTAGTAGCAGCGTATAGCTATAGCGTCAAGAGTTGCCGCTACTGCTGCTACTACTACTACTACTACTATACTACAACTACTACTACAACACGGGGTTTGCTGACACGAAAAGCCGGCAACGCTGCCACTCCCTGCTGCAGCCACCAAGGAAGCACGTATTGGGGCTCTGGCTGGAGGCAGCACGTGTGCGTGTTCGCTTTACTCTGCGTGTGCTCCGTGATGCTGCTGCTGCGCGCTAGGAGTCCAGCAGTCGATCACAACTTTCTTGTTCCTCCTGCATGCTGCTGCTTTTTTTTCTCCACACTGTTTTCACCTGTTTTTCTCTAAAATTTTGCACATTCACTTTTTCATTTTTTTTTTATTTTATACAAACATTAACCTTTTTTCGGGTTTTCAACGCTCTTAATACAACGACGCACTTAATTTCACAAATAGAAAAAAAAACAAACAAACACTAAAACGTTAACAATAATTAAACGGTTTAATATGCTTTGACTTATTAATAAAAGATGTTAAATCTTAAAACTTTTTCGTACCGCTAGCATAAGTAAGCGGTAGATTTATTTGTATAACTCTTCTGTTCCCACCTTTCTTACTATTATTTCACTATTTTCTTATTTTTTTCATTTCTTGACACAGGGATATTTAAATTAAAATTTCTTATCACTAGGAAAAATCTGTAGGTAATGAAGAGATAGTATCAAAATTGTGAACTTAAGAACATAAGAAAAAGATAGAGGGGGAAGAGAAACAGCCAAAGCTGATGGGTCAGAAAACAGTACAGTTTCGTTAAAAGAAGATGAGTAGCAGTAGAACACAAAAAAGGAACACTAATATTTCACTGCACCAACGTGATTTTGATAAAAGCGAGCACGGCAAGCTGCTTTTAAAATTTTATTTTCTTAAAAATTGAAAAAAAAAACAAGGTGGGCTGCATGTCTTGGATCATCATTCACATATCGTCTTTTTTTCAATTTCATCTAACAGTCTTGATTTTTTTCTTTTAATTTAAGCCACGCTATTTCATGTAAGCAAGCTAAAAATTTGTATGTTGATGTCAACATCTAACCGTATATAGGCTTGCTTCAAATGGATAATCTCAATTTAAAGAATTTATCCAATGACTAACAGATCAATAAATATCAAAACTATAGGTTTAAGACTTGTTTTGATAACATTTGACTGTCAAACTAACCACCGATAAACTTTTTAAGCTTGATCACAAAAATATTGTTTAAGAAAGACGTTGAGGGCAGCGTAATAGTGTAATTTCATTGTGGCAGTAGCGGTAGCTACAGCAGCGGTGGCGGTAGTAGCGACAGCAGCAGCAGTAAGAGCAGTGGAAGTAGCAGTTCACCCAGGCTTATGGAAAGACAGTGCAAGAAGAACAACGACGTTGCTGTTAGGTGCACTCGGTAATGCCGGTGGAATAATACGTTATTTTGTCCTTTAATCCTGCTTAGCTTCTTTTTCAACAGCAGCAGTAGCGCGTATTTGCCTTAAAACTTGCTAGATTCTCTTGAAGCAGGAAATTCAGGAGCGAGAAGCTTAGTACTTCTCGAAAACTTAAGTTTTGTTGTTCGACGACGCTGCTGCACTAGAAATTGCACAAAACGGTCTCGTGACGAGAGCGCGCGCGCATGCGCGTAAAACAATGTGTGTTCTTCAGGCGAAAGCAGACGCAAGACTGGTGTGGCTCTCTCGCACTTCCTCCTCTTCCACGCTTCTTGCTTCTTTTCGACTCTCGCTTCCCCTTCTCTCCTCCTCTTCTCTCCTTTTACTTTCCCTTCACTATGGCTCGTAGTAGCACATACGTGTACGGCTTACGACAAAGACGGAACCCCCCTCTCTCTCTTTTCTTCTCGGCGTGAGCACTCTACCACAATATTTTTTTCTTGCTCATTTTTTAGTCGTCTCTCTCTTTCTTTCCTCTTTCTCTCTTTCTCTCTCTTCAACCTCTTCTTCTATCTCTGTTTTATCAACCAGCTACCGCTCCCTTTCAGTGCCCGCTGTTTCTCTTTCGTTTGCTCTTCATTGTGCCGCGCTCATGTAGTTGTGTAAAGCAAAGCCGAAAGTAAAGGGGGAAGGGGGGAGAGATATTGAAAGAGCAAAAAAAAGGGAGAGAGAGAATATAAGGAGGAGGGGAAGGCAAAAGGTTTCGGCTTGTTCAACTCTACATCGACCAATGAACCGAGGCGCTCGCTCGAGAGTAAGTTACGCGTAGTTTTACTTGCCTATCTGCCTGCCAAAAGCCTATCTATGCTTGACTTTGAGTACATATAGGTAAAATTTGTTCTAGAAGTGGACTAGCATTATTATTAGTAAAAAAATTGCCATACGGCACTGGCTAAATTGGTCATAATTAATCGAACTGCAGATAAGTTAAATGCTCGGCTATCTTGGGAATATGTACATATAAATGCTTTTTCCAAAAAATAAAGATTTTTAAATACTTTTGCGTTCTAGATGATGAGTATATAAATGGTTCAAAAATGTTGGTTTAGTTTTATGCTTTGAGATAACTTAAAAATGATTCTAGTTTCAATAGCAATATTTCACAAATGTACTGTGACCTATATGATTTACCTTCCTAATAAATAAACCTTAAAATCGTGCAGAATTTTTTTTTTATGGATTGTTAAAATAGTATATTATGCACCAAGGGACAAAAGTGAGCTTTTATGCCGGAGAATGAAGTAAATCATTCGAGGACATAATAGCCAGTTTTGCTCAAGATAACAAAAAAATCAATCTCTCAACAAATAATAATTTATTAAAGCTCAAAATTTATACAGAACATCTATGACAAAAACAACATAAATAGTGTGAATTTTAGATCAAAATATATTAACTGAATAGAATTTTTGAATAAACAAAAAAACAGTTTTAGTAATTTTTTAAAAAATGTATGAATAAATATAATTAAAATTTTAAGCACAAAAAGTAAATACAGCAAATATCTGGAAAAAAACTTCAAATCAATAGCTTCTGAATCATTCAAGATATCTAACCTTTAAAAACTTTTAGTTTTTTGACAATAACTTAAAATTGACATTACCTACATAAAAAGTGAAAAAAAAATTGAAGCATTTTTTTCTTTAAAGTATTTTAATTTAAAATTAATACCATTTACGTAATTTTTGTTGCAGATGATCTGTGTGAATTTTGAGCTTTGACGAATGATTATTTTTCGAGACTTGATTGTTTTTGTATGCTGCTTTGAGCTTACGATCTTAAAAGATAAATAGATATTAACGCCTAAAAAATAAAATGTACTTATTTTTCTACTTTTATCGGACAAAGTGTATCAGATTTATTTTTTAATAAGGATTTTGGAAAAAATATTACAAATTTTTTTTAGCGATTTTTAACTTTATTTTTCATTTTAACTTTACGGAAAATTGATTGTTTTGCGTTTTGAACATATTTAAAATGTTTCTTTCCAGACTAATTTTAAATTTAGTGGAAAAAATGCTTTAATTTCTTTTTTTTTCACTTTTTTTTAGGTTTTGTGGATTTTGACTTATTGTCAAAAAAGTAAAATTTTTTTAATATATTTTCTACACAGCAATTTTTTTTCAGCAATTTTTTCCTCTTACTAAATCAAAGAAATACATTATCAGAAAAGTACAGACTTCAAACTTGAGGTTTCAGGAAGCTCCTCAGTTTTTTTCAAGTCAAAAAATTAAGTATTGTTTTGTCCACTTTTCACTGCAATAATTCTTATCAAACATGTTTTTGTTTTTAATTAGTCTTATTTGGAATATGTGATAATGAGGTAGTGGCATAGAATGAAAATAAATATAAGTGCATGTATTACATTTGACTTTGTTTTCATAGACAATGAGAAAAATGTTATCAATGCAATTCATTTTGATACTTTATTTAGCTAATAATCAATAAAATTAAAAGCATATTTCATCAGTAAATCAAAATATTGTTGTTGAATATTATTTAATTAAAAAATTGGTTCTTTTGATATTACTGAAAATGCAATATAAGCTCTTTCCATTTGATGTAATTTAATAAACTAGTCACCTATAGGCGCGCTTCACGCGCTGTATTATGTATTATATCTATGCAGGTTTTGTTTCGTTTTTTTCTAAGCCAATCACATCACGGATAAAACGGGGACATCAAAATTTAATCATAGGAAAGAAAAAAACTTTCTAAAAAGTCGAATATAATTTTGATTTTAGAAAAATCTTTAGTTTTCTACAATCAAGACTAGTCAAGACTAATCCAGAATTTCAGTCTTAATCTAATAACAAGTTCAAGGCTAGTGGGTTTAGTTTTATGTAAGTAATTCATTTATTTAATATATTCAAATTTAATTTATGCTAGGAAAAATATTTTATAGTTTATTAAAGTGACTGATATTATTTAATTTGTCTTTCAGTAATCATGTTTAATTTCAGCTGGTGGACCAATAATCAAAGTTAAAAAGTCATTTCTTTACAAAGTCTTTATATAAGAGATTATTTAAATAGATTCATTTTATTCTTTATGCACTTGTAACTTCAGAAATTTGTTGAAATTAATTAAAAATAATCACTATTCATTGCTTTTAAAGGCTTTGCACAGGGTAAAATGTATCAATCAGTAAAATTCTGGTTTGATCATGTGTACTGATTTTACAAAGAAAAAAAAGTTTAATTTTGACTTTTCATCCTTTGGCTCAAATTGAACATTATGACTGATGAAGAAATCAATTGAAATTAATTGCAACTATTTAAATAAATCATTAAACATGTTTTACAATAAAAATATAATTAAATTAATTAACTTTCATATTTCTAAAATTTTAAAGTGTACATAAAAAAAAACCTCTGAAAAAGTAAAACTTTTAGCAATTAATATTTTTATTTCAAAGTTAATATTAGTTTATAATAATTATGTATTATTTAACTTTATAACAAGATGTGATATCACCCTAAAAAGATTTTAAAAGGAGCAACTAATATTAATTTTGAAATAACACTACTATTTATTAAGAGTCTTAACTTTTTTAAGTTTTTTTGGGGAGATTAAAAAAGGATGCAGTATATAACAAGTTTCAATAAAATTAATGACTCGAATGACTGAGAGTTTCTTCATAATTAAATTTGTTTTGCTTATTTAAAATAAAAATAGTCACATTTTTTTTAACACATTTAAATTTTTGCTAAAGCTTAATAACTTAAATTAAAATAAATTTGCTATTCTGAATTAAAATCATATTAAAAAACAAGCTTATCTTAGAACCTATAAGTTTTCTTAAAGCTTAAGTAAATTAAATTTTTTTCAATTTATTAAAGTTAAATGTGACTTTAAATATTACATTCAATTTATATTTTATTTTGTACCTTGTGAAAAAAAATATAAAATTACTATATTTTACATAACTTTATGACTTTGATTTTCAATTTTTGTTTTTCTGGTATGTCAAAATTAATGGTCATGAAATATCAAATTATTTTGAAAGTTTAATTCTCCTTAGTTTACAATAAAAATCAGCAGAAAGAGTACTATGCACTATAGGTAAAAATACTGTCAAAATTTATCAACTTATTAGTAGAAAGATGTTTTAATTTCATGTGAATGTTATATTGTTTTATAAAATTTCTATCGTAACACTATAGTGATATTAATAATTTTTAATGTAATATAAAATACACTAAATCTTGCAAATTTCAATTATTTATAATATAACCCTTTTTTTGTTTATAAAAAATCTAAAATATAAACTGGCGTAACAGTTTAGTAGATTATTTTATTTTTTATAAAAACATTTTTTTATATTGCAAAATAATTTAGAAAAATTGTAAAATAGTTTATTTATCTTTATAGCAATATTCTTGTGATTAGTCAATTACAAAAATAAAATTTGATTTTGCAAAATTTTAATGTATCAACAACTGATATTATTAATTAATATTCATAAATAAGTTATTTATTGATATACATAATTATCTTGTACTAATTATAAAAAAATTATTCTTAATAGCCAATCAAATTGTTTACTTCAAACTGCAAAAATTTATTAGCTTAAACATTTTGAGGTTAATCAGCTAGATATAACTCTAAAAAATTTACTGCATTCTACTTCAATTAATATTAAATTATTATTACTGCTATTTTTATTTTTATTAAACAATGTTTTTAATCTATTTTAACTATTTATAAAATATCACTATTACTTTAAACTTAGAGGTAAGTATCATTTATGTATATGTATTATATATTATTTTTGATTTTAAGGAAATATAAACTAATACCCAAAATATATTTTGTAAATTATAATAAAAAATACAAACTTCTTTTCAAAACAATAGATATTTCAAGATATAAACTAATCGATACAAATTTTACAATAAAAGTAACATAATACTTAACAAGAAATTAAAATATTAGACTCAAATATTCATAATCTAGAATCAACTATGAATAAAAATAAAAAATCAAGTCTGACAATAAAAAAGTTATTATAAAGTTTGTTATTTTGTAAGATTTATTATTTACTTTTAAGTTTAAGCTAAGATCAACTAAATTTGTTTACTCTAAAATAAGCACATTGTCATAATCAATTTTTAAATTTAAGAATCGATTAATTTGTTCCAAATTGATTTTTTTTATATAGATTTAGTTTGGAGTGAAAAACTCAATTTTTTTATTAAGTTTAAACAATTTTATCAAATATTTGAGCAATCATTATAATGGAATAGTTGAAACTTCAAGAAGAACATTACTGAAATAAGCATTGAGTATGTAAAACATTGAGAATTTAAAGAAAAGTAAGGCTTATTAAATTTAGCTGGTTATTAAGGTTAAAATGTTATAAAACATGATTGTATAATACCTGGGACTGGCCACTAACAATCGACTGATAAGCTGACTGAAAAACATGACCTATTTGTGTGAGACCTTCATCCTCCATCTGGAACATAGTGTCTGTAGCAGGCAAATCGCGGTCGTTGTTGTTATCGTGGTTATGGTCACTACTGCTGCTGCTGCTGCAGTTAATGTTACTGCTATTATTTTTGTTTTTATTGTTGTTATTAATCAGCAGCTTTTCACTGTTGCCAATGTCGCGCATTATCGCGCTCGTTATCATGATACGCGCGGAGTAACGCGTTCGTTGCACCTGCCGTTAATATCGTTGCTGCTCTTGCCGGTGCTCGTTAATTTAGATAACCTTATATGCACATCTAAACTTTTTTTAACTTGAAGTACGAAATGAGCCACCGCACGATATACGTTAAATGTGCAAGATTGCTTTGTACATATGCATACTATTGCTGCTTGTTAAATCGTCAGTAAGCTACACGCACACGCCACATTCACTAAGTAGTAAGTATAGGTACGCGACTTTTTTACAATAAAAACATAAAAGTAGGCTCTGGTCTCTGATACTTACTTAAGCGCGGATATGCTCGCGCATGCTTGCGGAGAAGTGAGCTGTGGGCTGGCTGTGGGCACTGGTCCTATTCTCCATCGAATATCTCGAAAATCTCGAATATCTCGAGTTACCACGTTACCAGCTGTCTATAGTGTCTGACTGTCTATGCGCGAGCGGAGCATGAACGCAAAATATCTATAGATGGGCGGACTCGATCAGACTTCAGTTCAGAGTTGATCGAGGTAGTCGTTCCTACGAACTGCGAAAGAAGGCGCTTATGTCAATGTAAATATAGAGAGACTGGAACTGGAAGAAGGGAGTATGGCCGAAGCCGCCATTTATAGATCACTAGAGTACGTTTAATGCGCGCGTAGCGCGCAATTTATTTGAATTTTAAAAGTATTTTTAAATAATTATCAGTTTATTTTTAAATTGAATGTAATCAA
>JAPYZE010002939.1:0-15513 GCA_030522805.1 Leptomastidea abnormis | reverse complement strand
TATATATATAAGCGAATGAGGCTCTTGCGCGAGGAGAGCAGAAAAGTGGCACGCGCGCCACTACTGCCGCTTAACTTTTCTCGTTTTGTTTTACTTTCTTTCGAAGGCTTACTCGTATCGATACATATATAGGTGTATCGAGTGGCCAAAAAGTATGTGTATGTATGTATATACTTGTCACATTGCACAAAAATTTATTGAGAGTGCAACTCGCGGTTATGTAGGATTTTTTTTTTTTTTTTTTTTTGTTTTGTTTGTTGTGGGTTTTTAATTGCAACAGATTGTCGGAAAGGATTATGCTATATAGAATTACGATTGGTTTAATTTTTTTTTTTGATTGGTAAGAAAGTTGGGTTATGTATTTGAGAGAAAGATATTTGTGGTTTATGGTTTTTTTTTAATAGTTTGTGGTTTTTTTCGAGTGTTAAGATTGTATGAATGAAATTTTTTTTTTTGATGAAGCGTGTATGATGTGTGGATAATATTTCGTTTTGGTTAAATAAGTAAGTTGCGTTACAATTGTATTGGGTTACAATATTTTTGTAGGGAAAATTATTGAAGTATGTAATCGTGCATTTATGTGGTCACGAGTTTATTGTCAGTGGATTCTTATTTATATTCGACTTTATGGCTATATTACTGAATAGTATAAGTGTTCATACACTCCTGCAATATTTTATCAAGAAAAATTTTGAAAATCTCATATCTTAAAATGTCATTCTTATGTCTTATTTTGTTTGCAATTGTTAAAAATATTTTTAATAGGTCAATTGTACCGTAAAAATATTATTAAAATATATCTTTAATATTATGCTTTTTCTTTTTTATTCGCAAATAATATACATATAAAGAAAAAGTCACGTTATGCGTTTATTTTTAAATAAACACGCATTAAATTTGGGTTAATTAAAATAACATTTTTTTTAATTAACAAAATCTTTAAGAATGGCTTTTGGCTTTTATTAACCTACTTTTCAGTTACTTTTTGATTCATTATCATAAATTTTGACTTTTTCTTCTTCTTTTTCTTTCTCCTTTCATTTTTAGAGTCCATTATTGTTGCATAAAACATTATTAATTACAAGCATAAGATAAGATAATGTTTTCTTAATTGAAAATAAAACTTTTTAAATCGAACATCTCTTATAAACATATTTTCGAATCATCAATACACCGTATGTTTTCAATCGAATACATTAATATATTCACCAAAATCATTTAATTCACGTATGTATCAATCAATTAAAAAAAAAACTTATAAACTAAATCCACTATTAAAACTCAACATATCCACATTAACGTCATATTCAGCTTTCAACAGAAACAAAAACTAGTTTACCCAGCAAATGAAATCATAAAATCCACGATGTTTAAAACATGATCAGTTTTAAATGCATCATAAATCAGAATCTATTTAATAAAAAAAAAAAATTTATCCCTTTTATACAATACATTATACCTGCACATCTCATCAGTATATCAACAGATCCTTTTATTTCTCTTTAAAATCCACGAGATCTTTTTTTACCCACCACTAAAAATACAACATCGCATAAGCGAGAGTTAAAAAGACACGTCGCATCGTTGTCGTGACACTAAAAACTATATATACTCATGATTTCTCGCGCGAAAAGTAGCACCATGACTATACCGTAACTCTTTTCAGTAGTCAAATACATTAACTAGGATCTCACTTGTGTAAGATGAGAGAGATCGGTAATGCCGATTTATTAATAATTTATATATATACCTGTGTACCCATCGCAGGTGCTCTCAACGTGGCACCTTGGGAAAATATGAAAGCGCAAACTTTTCCGTGACGACTGTTAAACGAGAGCCTGACGTGCTACTAAAGCTTGACTTACTTTTACGGATGACTACTACTATTACCGATCTCTCACCAATCAGTTTTATGTGTATGTCGGAATTGGATGGTTAATTAATCGGTGTGCAGATATATATACATGTAGGCGTAAGGTCAATTTGATAGAAGATTGTATGAGAGTACAAAGTGAGATTGCATGGTGAAATTGAAATTTAGAATTTTTTTGGGAAGAGTATTTTTGAAGGAGATCGGTAGTAGTGTGCGAGATGTATGGGTTGGTATATATACATATTATACGTGATATCAGTCACGTTGAAATTAATCACGCTCACCTGTGGTATATAGATAAGCTAATGAGCGGGCTAACACTATTTTTCAGACTCTTGTGACTATATCTCTTATACTAAGAGTCTAAAAGAGAGAGAGAGAGAGAGAGAGAGAGAAAGAGAGATAGATAGATGTGGAGATATGCGAAATTGAAACTCGGTTGCGCTTGAAAAGTGTTCTTGTCCGCTTTCTTAATCTATTTTCCTTTCTAATAAAAGTCACCGAAAAAGAAAATTTTTTTAAAAGGTGTCAAGAAAAATAAAAAATAATTTCAAAATTACATTTATTTATATTGATCTAAATAATTCGACATAATGTTATTTGTTAACAAAGAAAAATTTTTTTATTTTTTATTAATTGGAACTATTATTATTTTTACAATCATTTGGTAACATCCTTTTTTACAAGTACTCATCTAATCGTTAAAACAGTTACAAAATCGTTATCATAAAAAATCACTTTTGTTGTTTTATAGTTATAAACATACTCATAAAATTTTATATCCCAATAACAAAGTAATCAAAAATACGAATAATTAATCTAACAATCAACACATCAATCTAATGAAGCTTAAAAATCAGTTTCTAATATCTCGCTAATACACCAATTACTATTCCCAAAATCGTTTATTCATCAACACTGAAAACCTCATTTCCTAAACCTTCTTCTTAATGAATAAGTACCCCAAATCTGCAAATTCAAATCATATAAAATCCCAAAACAAATCAAGGTTGGTCATCCCAATACCAACCTAAAAAAACAAAAAAAAAAATGTCCACCAAATCTAGTTACCAACCTTACACAAAAGCGCAACGGAGAAACGATTATCTCGTTGTTACGAAGCCAAGAAACTTGCCAATCTAGTTTACCCATATAACCACGATATACCATACGCACATTGAGTTATGTGTATGCACGCATACACACACGCATATGCGTAGGCATACCGGATTTGAGTACGACAACCGCTTCGTCTCCGCATAGGTTTTACTTTTTTTTTTATTCACGTACGCATAACTCCTGTCTCACTCTCACCAATCTCTCTTTTTCTTTCTATAAGCCTTTCAAGAATCGAATACCGATTTAAAATGAGATCGTTCGCGACGTTGAGTGTTTAAGCTGTATACTCACGACAAGGTGGTCCTTTATTTTTCCTTAAGGTTGGCATACCTTGGATGTTAGTGTTAGTTAGTGAAAGGGTTAGTTTAATCTTGGAGTTACAGGTTTTCTTTTCATAGACTTTTGCTAATAAGTAGTTGACGTTTTAATTATAATGACTTTATGGATTGTAGCGTTATAATTTTATGAAATAAAGGTGATGAGGAAAATGAAGCATAATATATTGGATAATTCATCAGGAGGTTATTGTTTGATAAATATGATATTACGACATTATATTGCGAAAACGATTAATTGTTACGTTGAAAATATAATATGATGAATTATTTAATGAAATATTGAGGACATTTGTATACATATTGGAATATGGGGATGTTGAAGTGATTATCATAGAAAATGAAGTTTTGTTTTTATTCCAGATGCAACATTGTACTAATGTATAGTTGAATGTGAAGAATAAAAGAAAAAAAAGGAATTTGATAAATAATTTAATAGTTAGAAAATGATAATTATAATAATATTAAAAATTTTGTATAGGATTCTTGAATATACATTGGTTGGTATTATAATTAAAAATAATAAGATTACCTCGATTTTAATAGCTAATATCCCGGAAAGATTCCTTTTGCATATAATTAATCTATAATCATTGTATCTTCCTGCTTTACTAAACTTGCTAGTATATCGTTATTATCTTTTATATCTTTATGGAAATGTAAATTGTAAAAAAAAAAAAAAAAAATAAAGAAGAAATTATCGGTAATTTTGGAAAACCGATACATAGACACTATATCTATATAGGAATGCATAATCTTTTTAACATATTTAAACTTATCTAGTTAACTTACATTTATAATCATTGAACTAGTTGAATAAAATATTTTTTTATGTTTTTTTGTGGTAAAAAACGGTAATCTGATTTCCCTGATTGGTTAAAATGTGTTTATAGTATATATCGACGATCTCTCTTATAAATGGTATTAACGATATCTTAAGCTCTTAAATAAAAATTATTATTATCTGATGTATCAGATGTTTTATTAATCTGATATCTATCAAATATTAGATAAATGTACTTATAGATATGAAGAAGATTTATTTATATAACTAATAATGATTTTTTGTTTTTTTGTTTTAGGTGAGTGCCAATGACTATCTTAAGTACATTAAATTATTGCTAATCGATTGGTTGGTAAGTTTATTGTAAATAAAATTAAACAAATATTTTTTACACTCTAAGTTTTTTTAAATTTATTTTTTTAAAAAACAAACAAATATAATAATTGCGATCATTGTTCTAAGAATAATAAAGTAAAGCTACACATGCATATAAAATTACAATACAACATACAATACATTCTGATTAAAAGTCAATTTGTTATTAATCAAAGAAACTTATAGAGCACCTATTTGAAATTGTACACCAAACTAACAACTTTTATACATACGCAATTCCGTAACTTCCGCCAATTTAATTACTCTTGAAAAAAAAAAAACTTACCAGCCTTTTTTCCACTACTTTACTATACCATTTTACAATTCATCCTCAATATATCACAAACATTAACTTAGATATACATCGATTAACCTTAATATCCCACCAATAACTTTCTTTCTTCCTTCTCCCTTTCTTTTTCAATTATCCTAACATTGACATATCCACAAAATTGCATGCAATTCTTACATCCCAAGAAATTTCCTTAACATCAACTAAAATCATTATCATCCTTCACAACATCACTATCCTTACCCTATACAGTAGCACATTCCACCTGGCACTTAATTATAATTTCAAACTCCTTCTATATAATATACACTCTCGCGGAATCGTCGCGCTCAGCCAGTCGTGAATATACTGTAAAAGCACAGGTGCTTTAACACCGGTTGCTAAGGAGAATTTTAACTTGCAGGATAGGTAAAAAAGAGAGAGAAAAAAAAGAAAAGGACGAGTTGAGAGACCAGCTGCTTGGCGCGTGTCTCTTGCGATTTATACTTGGTAAGGGAAGGGAAGTCGCGTGTGCTGATGATATACCTGATAAAAGCATCTTGCGGTGTTATACATATATGCACGTGCGGGCGCTTATATGTATATTTAGCTACTTGTGACTTTGAAAGTGTTTGTGTATAGTAAGTGGTTTAAAGTAGGATTGGGTTACAATGGATGATACGGGTGTGAAAATAGTGTGTGGATTGATCGATATTGTGTATTGATTTTTTTTTTTTTTAAGATTGGTATATGTGTATTTTTGTTTTATGAAATAATGTTTTGGTTTATTTGATTGATTGAGAAATTTGATATTATAGAGTGATTTGTAAAAAAATTGGAAACGAAATTTTAATAAGATGTAGAGAGAGAAAAAGAATTTTTTTTAAATAATGAAATTTAATATATCTTGATGTGATTTCTTGGAAATTTGTATTTTATATGATTTGATGATTATCTTGTTGTGAATTGATGAAAAAAGAAAAAATAAAAAGAAATTAGTAAAATCATAAGTCATTTGACTAAGATAATGAGATCCTAATTTTATAAGATTATTCCCTTATAATTTAAAGGAATTTTGTAATGTCTTGGTTTAACTGCTAAATACATGCAAATGCCTCATACAATCTAGCACACGTACACAAAAAATTTGAAAAAAGAAAGGATTGAAAAATTATTATCGAAAAATGTGGAAGTCTTAATATTGCAATAACTTGTGGTTCCACCTTATACGATTACCACATAGATATCGATAATATAACATATATTAATACATGTTCAAAAGAAATATATGTTAAACACAACTTTATTTTTTATTAGACACGATTAAAGCATATAAAAAATTGCATACAAGCAAAAAAATATATCTATATACTTTTCTCTGTCTAATCTTAAGCGACATAGATTAAATTATTTCAACTTGATAAAACCCAATGCATAAATTAAACCATTCTCGATATATTTGATTAATCTAAGTTAAAATATATAATTATTGATTGCCACCGGTCGAACTTAATTTACAATCATTCCTTTTCTCTCTCTTTCTCTTTTTTCCATATCATATATTTCGCTTTTGATAAGAATCAAACGTCCATTCGTTTTAACCACAAAAAAAATTTGTCAGGCAAAGCCAATATAAATAAAAGGCTTGGTATTATAACTGTTTATCTAACGTTCATATATACCAAAAGACTATTTCTCAAATCACAAACTTGTATACCAAACCGAGGACAAAGTTAAAAAAAAAACCTGATATAAAAGACAGCAACAAATTAATCGTTTTACCAAAACCTGCCCTATCCTTGTGTGATCTAAAAAAAAAAAGAAAAAGTAGTCCTTAAAGTTAGACCATATTATATGTTCCAATAGCACAAAGTCACCATATTCGAAGAAACCTATCATCTACAAAAAAAAAAAAAATAAAAAATAAAAAATTAACAATTACGTTGCAAATCTGCTGATATAAAATAAAATAAAAAAACAATCACAGATCATAACGTACTCATAAACCATAAAGAAAGTTAACATCAATATTGACGACCGACTAATCGATCGACTCGTTATTAAACTCCACAAATTACGAATATTAACGAGCTTTATTTACTTATTTTTATTATTTCACCCAACTCTCTTTCTCTCTTTCTCTTTTCCTCTCTTGCTTTGCATCTATATGACTACATATACGAAAAAGAGTAAAAAGGATAATGGAAACGAGTACAAGAATTTATGCCGAACCATTAAGATTCAGGTATACAGAAAGAGAGTGAGAGAGAGAGAGAGAGAAAATAGTACATAATACGTGCAAAGCTAGCAAGTGTGTCGCGGTGCGGTAGTAACTTCCCAATTTCATATAAGCTGCGAAACATATATATACGATATGCATATAATTTTAATGAAATCAAATGATATCTATGTACATGTGCTATGTTTGGAATTGATTTTTTTTTTTTTTTGGTTACTGTATGATGAGTGTTAATAAAGAGAAAAAGAGTTTGGTTGTAAGATTGAAAATTTTGTGAGAGTAGGTATTCTATATTCGTGAACTAGATCGCTCTCTGTCAGTGTATTTGGTTGTTTTTGTTGTCGTTGAGTAGGTATATATATATAAACAGTGGAAGTCTGTAATTAATCGGGAATTTATATAGCTAAGTGGAAAAAAATGCGAAAACGCGTTTATGAGATTATGGAAGGATGGAAGAAAAAGACAGAACGTTTTAATTTTCCGGGATCGTTTCTCTTATTATGTGTGGTATGCTTCGATGTCAAGGATATGATACACAACGAATGAGATTAATCGATCTTGTAAGTTTTGACATGATGTTAAATGTATTATAACGTACCTGTATGTACACATACGATACAGTGAAACGTTTTCTTTGATCGTATTACTTTTTATTATGTTAAAATACTTGTGAGTATGTAAGTGTGTGTATATGAATGATTATGTTGACGTACGGTGTAATAACATTAGTGTCAAATATTTAAAATTTGTTTTTTAAATATTAAAATTTATATTAATTTTTTTTTGTTATAAAAGAAGAAAATAATTAAAATAATTAAATAATATTTTTATTTATGCAATGTGATTAGTTTTTTTAATGAAAAAAAATTATTTTGTGTGACAAGTCACATACATTAGTCATCGTTATTATATTCTTTCAATTCTATCTTAGCTTATAGAGCAGTATTTATACTATATTTATGTGTTCGTTTCTTTTTTTAATTATTAAACCGTTTTTACACACTGAGAGTGTATTTTGGGCATATAAAGTCTAGCGGCGCAATGTCTCAGTCGGCAGTCGCTAGGAATCGAACCCACGACCTGTGAATTACAAAACCAGCACTCTACTGACTCAGGTCATTTCGAGATTTTAATAATGATATTCGTTTATGACTTACATTTAAATATCTTCAGTAGCAAATAAAATTTATAAGGAAGTTTACTCTGCCTACGAAAAATTAATAAAATAAATATAAATATTAACCTAATTCTAAATCAATTATATCGACAAATAAGAAAAATATAGTTCATTATTCTTTTAATTTTAAGTTACTGCACTTATTTTTAATTTTACAATCTCATACATCATTTTTCATAAATCAAGAACAGAAAAAAAAAATTAAATGAAACATATAATTCATAAAATATCACAGAAAGTGCATTCCAATAAATTCAAAAAATCCCATAACTTTCGCTTGCCCAAACCAAATACCACATATTCACCAGATACTCACACATCATGTATATCTATATCACGAACAACTTCTTTCCTCCTCATCCAGCATCCTCATCTTCAAACCACGATATTTCCGTAAAATCTCACATACCACTTGCAAACACTCACGCAAGAAAAATGATAAATATCCCTTTTAAAAAAATAAAAAAAAAAAAAATGAAACAACATTTTCTTCCTCGCTTTTGCGAAACGCCAGGCGCGAAAGCGAGACGTGGATAGCAAACTCTACCAAGCGCAACGTCTGCTCAAGCCAACTTTAAAAAAAAAAAAAAAAATAATAAGTACTATAACAAGCGCCAGGAGAGTAAAGTAAAATAACCTGCGTATATACTTATATCTATATAGAAAAAAAAAACCACAGACGTCGTCGTCCTCGTCACGCTCAACTCACACTTATTATTACATACAACACATACACACACACGCACATAGAATTTTTATAAACGCAAAATTCGCGCGTCGCTGAACGCACACGAACCAATTGCACATAATACACGCAAATTCAAGCACACACTTTTGCACACTTATACACACAACTATCTTATACCTATATACAATATAATACATACACATATAAGTACCTACATCTGACTTGCGCAACAACAGAAAAAAGAAAAAAAGAAAAAAAAAATATCGGTCCGCGGGTCGTTAAACCGATTCGTGAGAGAAGGAAATCTTTCTTATTTTTATATATATAACGGCTTATATACATCAAGAGAGAAAGAAAGAGCTTTATCCCCTCCTCTATACTCTTTTCTTTCTCTATACTCTACATCACCCCTCATTGTTTTGCATACGCTTGCTTATTATTCTCTTGGCACAAACAAAACTGTAGTAGAGGGGGGGGGGTGGGGGAAGTACACACAACCACGGTGTGCTGTGTGCATATATTTGATATAACGAAGCCGCGCATATAATATATAGCAGCTGTTACGTTATATAGAAGAGAAAGACGAAAGAAAGTATATGGATACATACCTACATAATATATATTTATATCTGTGCAGAGTATGTACTTTATATCATGTACAGAGAGAAAGAGTTTTTTTGGCTGTTGTCAGTATAGTTATAAAGGAAAGGTGAAGTGGAGGAGGGAAGGGGGAGGTGAGAGATATCGTTTTGCTGGCTAATGTGTCTGCCGATTATAACGGCCTTTCTCTCTTTTTCTTTCTCTCTCGTTAATACACGCCGTTATGCAGTTGTATGTATACATATACATAGATATTCATTGAGGGCGTTAACTTGACGAATGGCTCGACATAAGGATTATAATGACTCTCCTTGATATAATTTAACTCGCGTGAGTACAAATCGCATAAATGCCGCGCGCGCGCGTGTGTGTGTGTGTGTGTGTGTGTGTGTGTGTGTGTGTGTGTGTGGTGTGTGTATGTGTGTGTATTTCTGTCCTATTACGTATATAGAAAATAAAATCGAATTAGTTCAAATTCAAACTCACCTGTGTGATGTATATACAATAGTTTTCCTTTTTTTTCCTATCAGTTACGCAGATCTCGTTTAAATGTATATGAAGAAGATGCAAGAAAGTGTATATAATATAGGCGTTTCATAATCTCTGACATGAAGGTATACGAGATTCATCGCTTCAACGATTTCCCGATTAATTAAGACCGATATATAATAATACATACACGCCTTCTTTGCTATATTAGAGTTACGACATAAAATACATATATGTATATATAATCTATATATATTAAGAAGGTATGTAAGCTTAAAATTTTTGGAATACGTATTAGTTATATATTGTAGAAGTCGTTTTTCATTATTTCAATCGTTCGAGCGAGCAATTAAGCAAGCGCAACGATTTGAAAATAGAAAATTAAAGTGCAAGTGACTTTTGCGGGTTTCGTTTTCGCAAGTCTTTAAGAAGAAGACGATAGAGATATAGGTTTCTATAGAAGAGATTGCTTGTATTATCATAGTTGGCATTTATATAAACGCGACTAAGAACAATCGTTCTTTATTTCTTTCTCTTTTCTTCTTACCATTATATACTTGCACAAGTAGTAAGTGTCTTCTCCTCCTTAAAGTTTGAAATAGAAAAAAAGAAGAGTTTTGAGTATGGAATATACGTTTGTCGGTTTGACTTTGCGCGTGTGTCTTCCTAGAAACGTTTTTCGCTTGACGGTATATTAAATTTTTTTTTTCTTATTTAGCGTTTCCATTGCGATTTAATTAAAACGGACCACCTGCTGTTGAAAAATAGATAATAGCTCGATTCATTGCTTCTGTAATATATGAAAAAGAGATCGTTTTAATTTTATTATTATATATATGCCAGATATATCTATAACGACAGAATTAGAACACATGGTTTTGTTATATATATTATATTATATGTAGTGTGGAAAAACGGGGTCTTGGTTAATAGATCTTATTTTTAAAAGTGATATACCTACGTATGAACAGTTAAATCTAATTGTATAATTTTTTTTTTCTTTATTATTTTTATTATGATTGGTTTGGAGAGAAATGAGGAAGAAATGATGTGATAGAATTTGCTAGACCTAGATTTATATATATATTTATATGTGGTTTGATAGTTTATTAAGAATTGAAAGAAAATAATTAAAGTGTTCGTTACATATATTTCTTTTTTTTTTATTTGTGGTTGTAACAGTTTTAGAATACCATACCAGTTCATAAAGTTTTTAACGATCGTTTTAGACATACTTTTTACACGAGTTAAAAATGTGAAGATAAAAGAAAAAAAGTAAGGCGTTTCGTAAGCTTTTTACTTTTACAGCAGAGTTTTTATTATGATTAATAAAGTTGAGAATGTTTATTCTTTCATGTAAAGCCTTTTTTGTCGCGTTGATACTTTTGTGTGGGTAGTACGAAAACGATTGAGATGATTTATTATAATCTCTGGTCAAATATCGCGCAATTGTAGGTCGATTCTATTTATAAAGTTGTCTCAAAAGATAAATGATTTTTTTTTTTTTTGTTAACACTGTCACAATTCAAAAATTTTTTTTTTACAATTAAAAAAGAAAATAGTATCAATAATAATAAAAATAATTATAAAAAAAGGCAATGATTATTATCCTTCAATACAAATTATCCAAGAGAAAATTATTCACATACAACTTTAATCGCGTGTGTTACGCCGCAACCAATAAACCACATAATACCTATACATATTACCACATACATACACAAAAATTCCATAATCTTAAAATAACCCTCCTCCCCCCACTCCTAATTTCATTCAATCAATCTGATTTTCACACGAAAAATAATATATTCACACACAGCTCAATATTCATTTTCTTAATTTTCCTAAAGTAACCCATACCAACCAATTCATCTCATCAAAACCACAAAACAATAGAAGCAGTCTCATCATTCGCACACATAGAAGCATGTACGCTCCATCCATCAGAAATTCATTACAATCCGTTCATGAAGAAAAACAGAGCCTCTCTCTTTCATGCTCATCTTTTTACCTTCTAAAAAAAAAAATAAAATAAAATAAAATAAAATTAAATGAAAAAATAAAAAAAAGACAACATAACGATTTCGCGTCTCTTTCACAACGACGCCTCTGGCATGTAACCACAATATATATAACTCATCGTTTCTATATACGTATATATAAATTAATTCGCAAAAGCTCCTTAGCAGCCGTCAATCTTACAAAGAGACTAGTAGTAGCTCTCCCTTAGAGAAAGACTCATCTCATCGATCCCTACCCAACAGCATCTCTCTCTCTCTCTCTCTCTCTCTCTCTCTCTTTAAAAAGAATATGCTTACAAAAAATATCATCCCTTAGCGATGCGACATGCGAGAAAAAAAGGCTCCACCTTCACAATAACGTCGCGACGTCTAGGCATAGTACATAATACACCAGAGCTCTTATATATGCATAAGCTATGTAACCAAGAATGGAGCTAAAAAAAAAAAGTTTACAAAGAGGGGAGAAAGCAAGTTTCAAGGAGGTAGCTTTATATATATATATATATATATATATATATATATATATATGGTGAAAGGTTTTTTGGGTGATAAGGACTCGCTTCGCGTGGTACTCACGAATATATGAGTTTGCTCAATTTGGCTTGTGAGTATGTGGTATGTCGTGATGGTTTCCCCTCTTTTTCTTATACCAACCCTTTTTTTTTTCGGTTAATGAAAGGAATTTACTTTTGCTTTATGAAGTCGCTTGCATAAGCCTTTTCTTTCTCTACCTAACTATTATATGTATACGATGAACTTCCGATTTTTTTTTGCTTCTTATCGATCGTACTTTTATACGTTATGTAAGGTTAATCAGCTGCACTGATTTATATGTGTATGTATTTTTTAGTTTCATATAATTGTTTTTTTCAATGATTTTTTTTGGGTAATGATATCACTTGAATATTTCTTGATGACCAGAGATTATTTATATCGTATGTAGGTGGTAATATTTTTTTCTTTTTCTTTAGAATAAAATAATTCAATACTATGTATCTGATAATCAGGGTAAAATAAGAGGCGAGAAAAAATTTAAAACGTCCTTGGAATCAGAAAGACAATTGATAATACTTATCATGATTTCGTGTGTGTGTGTGTATATATGTATAATAGGTTTACTAGTGTTACCAAGATGAAAATAAAGGTGCACGGATATTGATTTCAATTGATGGTAAAAGTAAACGAGACACACATTCCTTTATATTACTTCTATATACCTACAAGAACAAATACACGTCACTCACCTTTAATATATGGTATAGTAAATTTATTGTTAGTTCTCGTATGTACGATACTTGCATACGATTGATAAGACGTTAATTAAAATGTATCAATTAAGTGCCCGCATATATAATAATTGAATATTTTAAAATGTAATTTGTTGAACCTTGTTACTCTTGGTCTTTTAGACTTTAGAATGAATTATGAACGAGAGACATTATTATTGCACAAGAGTGAAAATGTAACGACAATCACTTTGCATTTTATCCACTTGCAATGTAGTTAATGGTATAGATAAGTGATAGTTTAAATATTTTTTTTTTTATATTTTATGTTGCGGAAGTATTGAGATAGTGTAAAACGAATGATATTGTAATTTAAAATAGATGCTTACAAAGGGCTTAGATTGGTTTATTCGTAAGATTTTAAGTTTCGGAATCCTACAAGTCGTGGGTTCGATTCTTGGTGTCTGTCGATTAAACTATTGTAAAAGCTCTTACTACAAGCCTAATTTATACTCAATATTATAGTATGTCACAAAGGCTTTATAAAAATATCTCATTACATTAATCGTTGGATTCATATCGAACTGATGTTTAATGTTCATTAAGTAGTAACAGTCGAACATATTCAGATACGTTAAAAATTTTTTTTAATTAAATATCTATGATACAACATTTATATTCCCTTAAAAATCATTAAATAAACCCACAAGAATTTTAAAATTTCCAAAACTCACTTTTATCTCTCACAAAATCTCACATTCAACCCATTACCTAACCAACACAAATCCACACGATCAAAAACACCTTAAACAGAATTAAAAAAAAATACTTCTCTAAACACGCGAACCTTCATTTTTTAAATCTCTCATTCATACCTTTCAACAAGATCATCCACACACACCTAACTATTCTTAAAGTCCATAATTGGCATTAGATTCTCAACAAGTAAAAAATTACTCTCCTTTCCTTCTATTAACCAAAACTCTCTCATGTCCAGAATTCCTTTTTTTCCTCTTTCCTTCCCCCACTCTCTCCATTACCTTAAAAAAGTCAAACACGATATTTGCATATACGGAGGCGCACATAGTATATATATATATATACACGTTCATTCGTAAAGTGCGCGCCTTCTGCTCTCACCAGAGATATTCGAAAAGTGAAACTCTGAAAAAAGAAACAAACTCAAGAAAAAGAAAAAAAGAAAGGGGAAGAACAAACAAAAAAAAAAAAAAAAAAAAAAAAAAAAAAAAAAAAAAAAAAAAAAAAAAATAAGAGAGAGAAAGAGAGAGACGGAAGAAAGCAAGGCGTGGAAAGGCCGCGGACTCTCGCGTTTCCCTTTTCGCTTAATGCTGCTGTTGGCCATCCCCTCAGGCTGTATACCAAGCGGATTTTCGGACTTGATAGGTGGAAGAGTAGGGGATATATGGGAAAGATCTTTCTTTTTTAGCTTGGTCTCTTTTCGTGGCTCTCTCTCTCGCTTAATTGGCGCCGATATGGATCTATGGGTCTCTTTCTCTCTGCCACATGGGTGGTTAATAGTAGTTTGCTAAAATCAAGCGAGTCATTGTCTTTGATTGATCGTGGAGGACTGTTAGAGGAATCCTCGAGGGATTTGTTTTATTTTTATTTTTTTTTTTTTTTGGTTGATTTTTCTAATAACGGTTAATTGATTGTTATTTTTAGGAGTTTTGTTTTGTTATTTTAGTGAAAAAGTTTGTTGAAAAAATTTTTATTTTAAATGGAGTGAGGAGATATAGTTCGAATATTTGATATTGTTTAATAATGTGATATAAGAGGATCTGCTATGGCTTAGTTGGTAGGGCGATGATTTCAGAATTCACAGATAGTGGGTTCGATTTCTGGCATCTATTGGCTAAGACAAAGTTTCTATGCTAAAATACGCTGAAAAAAAGTGTTAAAACAGCTGACAAAAATAGACAAAATTAAATTCTCTTATTGTTGTATCCATAGCTTCTTTTCCATTAATATTTTGCATTAGATAAATTTTTTTAATTATTAATTAAATTGTAGACTATATTTTTAATAAAATTTACGTTAATTTAGAAAAAAAAAATTACAAAGCAAAATAATTTTCATAAAATTTGTGTTAGTTGAATTTTAAATAAGTAGTAAATAGATACCTGAGACCAAGCATAGTATTATAAATTGCAACGATTTTATGCAGTTTTTTAACATTCCAAAGAAAATAAACTAAAAAAAGAATAGTTGAAAAAAAAAAAAAAAAAAAATACAACGTAACCACTTATTCATATTCCATATTCAGTCTTTAACACTTTCTTCTTGTATATATATATA
>JAPYZE010002938.1:0-15006 GCA_030522805.1 Leptomastidea abnormis | reverse complement strand
AAGAAAAAAAAAAAAAAAAAAAAAAAAAAAAAAAAAAAAAAAAAAAAAAAAAAAAAAAAAAAAATCAGACCGCGACATACGACGAAGCGAGTAGGTCAAAACGTGTAGATATACCAAAAGTAAGAGAGAAAAAAAAAAGACAGCGAGAAGAAATATAGATCCTACTGTAGCACTACTGTCTATATATATACTTACTTGCTGGTGAAAAATAAGAGCAGCTGAAGAAAGAAAAAAGAAGGAAAGAAAAAAAACTAAAGGCGTCCTCCGATAAGAATCAGCAGTGCTTTTGGTATATATAGGCTGGTGCAAGAAGAGCTAGATGAGCTGCTTCTCCCTCCTTCCCAACCCTATCCCTCCCCCTTCCCTCTATATATACAGCTCGACTCCCTGATGAGCTGCCTTTAATCTAGCGATTCCACACCTAGTACCTATTTTACCCCTGCCCCTCCATCCCTTATCACCCACCCCTCTTCTGTGTATGTACCACCTCATCTCTTAGCATCAAGTTCGCGGGCGCTCTCTCTCTCTCTCTCTCTCTCTCTCTCTCTCTCTCTCTCTCTCTCTCTCTCTCTCTCTCTCTCTCTCTCTCTCTCTCTCTCTCTCTCTTTCTTGAGATGGAAAAATATCGCTCGAAAAAAAGAGCGACTACTACCTTATAGGTATACGCATTCTCGCGTCTCTATACTTTTGCTTCTTTGCCTTTTGTGTTCGCGTTCGTTCGCTCGCTTACTTTTTCGCTTGTGCTACATCTTATATATATATATATAGGTATATAGCTATAGCTATATATATGTACGAGAGCTACTGAATTTCTTATGACTATTTTATGTGTGTGTGTATGACGTAATGCATATTGGCATAACTCCTGCTATTGGTATATATAGTATAGTGTAGTATGAGAAAAGGAAGAGGAGGAGGAGAAGGTTATCGGTGTGTTCGCTGCAAAAGATATAGCGAAAATTATATTTGGTTCGCTGATGAGAAAAAGAGAAAGGAAAAGGATACAAGGGGGAAAAAGGCTTGTGCTGCTGAAAAGTATATGCGATAGGCAGGTAGGATAGGTATACTATATATATATATATATAGTTCGATTGAGAGGATATTGGATCTGAATTCTGCATTGTAATGGGCTGTATGAGAAAAGGTAATTTGCTTTTTATTCGATTGGACGAATTGAGAGAGAGAGAGAGAATAAGAGAGAAAGTCATTTTTAGTTATGATTTTTGTATGTTTGAATATTGGAGATTTTAATGAAAATTTAAGTTGTTACGGAAGAGATATAACGTGACGTATGATTTTTATCATTGATTTACTTTCGTGTTTCGGAAGGTAAAGGTTTGTTGAAATGAAATTAAATTTTTTTTTTCTTTTTTTTTTATCTATATCTATGTATAGCTTTGTGTGTTTATCATTGTTATCGTTATCTTAGATTAAGATGTTCTGATGATTTTTACGTGCCTTGTAGCTAAACTTGATAGCTTACTAAATAATTATTTATTATTATTATTTATTTATTTATTATACGGGTATATTAGTTTGCCATTTACAAAAGTAAAAGATACAATGTTATAATCGCAAGATAAAAAATTTACGTAATATGTTTTCTAATTAATTTTTTAAATACATTAAAATTATTCTCGAGACGATATAATAAAGAATATTTTTCTTTCAAAATAAAATTAAATGAATAAACAAATAAGAATTTAAAGTTATATAAAGTTAAAAATAACTTTATCATCTTGATAATGAATAAAGTATAAAGTCTTAAAACAAATCCGGAATAGAAGTTGCATATTTATGTTTTCTGTTTTATATAAAGAATGACGTTTCCTCTCTTTGTCGTAGTTATAATAAATATAATTTCAGAGAAGCAAGATCACGAAGCAAAATATTTTATTTTTCTTTTTAGAAACATTACCTTGCATTTAGTAGAGCACTTAAATTTAGTATATGATTTTTTTTTTTATTTTTTTTTAAATTGCTAATTAAAAATTATGTTTATTTGGCTTCACATTTAATTAAAAGTAAACAGAGTACAACGTTATATACTATATAGTATATATACTACCGGTGCATTAATTAGAATAATAAAATATCAAATAAAATGCTTCAGGACATTTTAGTGATTACTTTAATATAATATAATAAATGAAAAATTTCGCTTAGCTTTATGAAATCTTATTTTCCCCTTCTTCTTCTTTTTTTTTATTTTTATTTTATTTCTTTGTAAGCAACAGCAGAAGTAGCAGAAAAAAAGTTCAATACAGTATTCCTTTAGAGTATATAGAACCCAATAAAAACTTGAAATGAAATTGATGTAACTTTGAAATACTTTATTCAATAACAATACACACAAAAATACTATTGTCAAATAAAAAAAAAAAACTTTATTCTATATTGTATAGAATAAAAATGTATAAAAGTATTTTCATCCATAAAAATAGACTTTCAAAAATATAATCTTCAATTATCTTTTATAATTTACCATCATCATCAATTCTAATACTCCTTGCCAATTTAAATAAACTCTCTTTCATATACAAATTCATACTCAAAAAAAATTCGATAAAACTCACACAAACAAACTACTCTACTACTATTATTACACATCCTCAAAGGCAATTCACTTTCCGTAAAAGCGAGCATAAAAGAGAGACACACTGTCATTTCAAGAATATAAACGTTTCTCTCATATATAGAAATCTCCTCCACAGCACAAAGTATATAACCAATTCTCATTCCTCTCCCATCTTTCTCTCTCCCTCGCAAAAGCGACGAAATCAAAGCACTCGAGGCAATTCCTCAAAATTAAATTCATAAAAGCAAAAAAAAAAGAATAAAAGTAAAAGTAGGGAATAGAAGAAGAGGAAGTAAAGGGCGAGAGTGAGAGAGAAAGAGAGAGAGTCGGAAACTCGTCGTTCGCCCTCGTAAAGTGGGTGAATCACAGTGGCAAAAGAAAAGTTACGATTCCATGGAAAAACCTATATGTATGTATAGGTATGTATGTATATATACCATCACTATTACTACCACCCTCTGAGTAAGCTAACCGGCCACTCTTCTTTGCGTCTCGCCATAACGGCGACGAGCATAGGGTATACGCACACAAGCACAACCCGGTTATACCTATACCTATTCTGTATGAAAGCTAGAAAACTCGTTAAACAAGAAATGTAGTTCGCTCATTTCGTTCTCTATGAATGATAAAAGAAAAAGAAAAAAGAAAAGGGAAAACAATCCAAATGTTATTTTCATTTTCTTCCTCACACAATATTATCCTCTATACGTATGTGTACCTATATCCACCCTCATTATCCCGGGAAAAGCACCACTAAGAGGTAAGCACATTAGGATTCGCAGAAATATGTATATGTATAAACCTACCTTATATATATATATATATATATATATATATATAATCCCACTCAGAAAATCCCAGCTGCTTGAAAGTCGCGGGTGTATGTGTATAAGTACATCCAACCGTTTTCGCTCACCGATCTTCTCTCACCAGTACAGTATTTCTTCTATCCTATATAAGCGAGAGTAAGTGAATAAGAAGATAAAAGTGAGCGCGCGCCGATCTCTCACCGCGCCGCCACTTGCAGAGCCGGCTTTGCGACACACGCGGCACTGGCTGGCAGCAGGCAGTTGGTCCGGCACTCTCAGCCGGCGCGCATCGCTCGCTTCGGAGGAGTGTTGTTTTTGCTACTCCTATACACTCTTGCTCCTACATTACACATCACTTCCTTCTTAGCTTCCTCTTATTCTTCTTTTCTTCCTTATACATACTTCATTCGTTCTTCTACCTTCTTTTTCCCTCATCGCTGTATATTAACTCCTGATCGTGAGGTTATATATATATACAGGTTATATACTGTTTTAAGCAAGCGGACTTTCGAAACTTACTCGTCGCGCGTGTGTTTATTTATCTGTCTGTCAGTGTCATATAAGTTCTCTCTTTTGCTAAACAATAATTGCACTTTGAGAAACTACAAATTGTTTTTTTTTATACTCTGCGTATTGTACAACGTTAGCAGAATTATATCGGTTGGAGTAAGAACAAGAGATAAAGCCCGCCAAATTTGTGAGAAGAGAGAAAAAGAACACTAGTGCGCGTGGGCGATCTACCTTTGTAACATACAAACACACAGTGCAAGGATCTATATAGATACAGTGTTGTTCAGACTCTCCTGTTGCCTGCCGCTTCTCATTCTCTATCTCTCTTGCTCCGCAACTTGTTTTGCTCCATCACCACGACTCCTGCTCCTGGCCCTTTCGAATTCGCGGAGTTGTTGCAAGAGAGAGAGAGAGAGAGAGAGAGAAAGAGAGAGAGAGAGAGAGAGAGAGAGAGAGAAAGATAGTGAGAGAGGAGGAAGAAGAAACGCCGGTTATATATATTACCTTACCTATATATACTATAATACTTCTGAAGCTGGTATGACTCCAAGAAGAAGAAGAAGACTGGGTTGAGAAAAATATGTTGGAGTATCGGTGGAGTAAGAAGAGACTGTTTGAAAGACCGGAGACATGTGACGTACACTGTGATTTTCTTAACGAGGTAAGTAGAAAAATAAACTTACGAAGCATTTATGTACTTTGCTTTACTTGACCCCCTCCCCTTCCTTCCTCCCTTACCCTTGGATCTTTTTCTTTTTCTTGGAGACGATGACGACGTGTATACTGGAGATTATTTTTTTTTTCTTTTTTTTTTTAGTTTTGACAGTTATTCGGTTTAAAGGGAAAAGAGAGAAAGAGGTTGTGAAGCAGCGGAAAAGTTACGGTTAACTTAGTGAGGAGTATGTAAGAAAGATATATGTATATAAGTATGTATGTATGTGTATGTTTGCCTTAAAAATAAGGTCTTCTACTGGTAAAGTCTTCTTCTTCTTCTTCTTGGCTAAAGTTTAAGAAATAAAAAATAAAAAAAAAATGGAAAGTAAAGTATGTATGTATGTGCGGGTGGGAAGGAGGAATGGGACACAAAAATAAATGGCTACAAGAATGAAATTAAAGTCTCTTCGCGAAAAAGCTATTGTATATATATATATATATATATATGTGTATGCTAGAGATAATATTTATGATGTTATATGTAACGTGAAAATCTGAAAATTTAAAACTGTATATATCTATATATGTGTGCGACAGTGAGAGAAAGAGACTACAATACTATGAAAGAGAGTGAGAGAGAACTGGGTGCTAACTTATGAAACACGCTTGCCAACGTAATATTTAATTTGGACATTGTTGCACACGCGAGCTTAGCTTTCTGTACTGCTGCTCTTTTATCATTTAGGCTCACTTCTATGTCTATCCCTCTATAATTATTTTCGACCCAGACAGCTTGAGGGGGGAAAGAGAGAGAGAGAGAGACTTTGAAGTAATAGCGTTAAAAATGTTCACTCGCGAAAATTCGTGATTCTCATTCTTCCTTAGGCTTTTTGATGTTTAATGTTTCTGTGAAGGAATATAAGAGAAGTTTATTATTATTATTGCAGTTTTTAATTAAAAAAAATGAATAAACAAGAGATGCTAATCGATAATGTGAATGAAATTATCTAATTTAAATTACATAAATTATCCCAAGTATTATCAGTTTAAAGTATTACACGAGAAAGGAGTTATATAACAATTTTTTTTTTTTTTAAGTTGTCTTTGCCACGAGACCACAACGAGAGACAACATTCGAAGCTTGCATTTTGAAATCATTCAATTCGAAAAAAAAAAAACTAGTTTCGCTAATCAAAAATTTTGGTCAAGTAATCTTTGGATTTCTCTTTTCAAATCGGATTTATTTAGGTAACCTGTAACACTGAAAGTGTGACGAAATAATATCGAAGAAAAAAGACAATTCTAAAAATAATGGTCTATGGAATTCGAAATAAATTTTGCTGTAACAATGTATACAATTTATTCTTTTCAATACAAATTATATTATTACCCAATCGAATTGATACAATAAATTTAATTGTTTAATTTTTATGCAAATTAGATTAAATAAATCAGGTTACTTTTAAATAATTTAAATAAATATTTAGATCTAAGAGTAGATCGTTACATCTCTCGCAAGTTTTTGCAAAGATTACTTAAATAAATGAAAAAAAAAAACTAAACTTCACCATATTTTTCAACGTATTACGTCGAGAGTCTCATTTCATAACTAACGACCAAGAAGAAAAAAAATATATCTATATATTTTAAAAAAAGTAAATTTAAATAAGTTAAAAAGTTTATCATCCAAGATTTCTTAAAAAAAAAAAAAATCTTTTTAAATATAAGATCTTAAACCACAAAAGCAAACATCTTACTCATTCTCTTTTTCCTCAAAAAGAAAATATACAATAAAGACATATATATACCTCTACACACAAATAACAGAGTAAATCAAGCCACAATTTCCGCACTACATATATCTCACAAAATATAATGTATACCTTATACCAAAACACACACATAAAGTACTACTTACATCTATTACAAAGAGAAAAGAAAAAAGAATATAATTTAAACAATCACCTAAACATATATCTAGAAAGACTCACATGATCAATTTTCTTCGCATGACGAATTATCGCACCTGGTCTCACCTGGTAGCGCGCACGTGCGCAAGTAGGTATATATAGAAGACCTAGAGTAAAGAGAAAGAGAAAGAGAGGAGGGAGAGAAAGACAGTACTATAACGCAGTAGCAGCAGCAGCAGCGCGTCCTTGATACGCGCGAGTAGCGAGTAATGACCTTAAATGCGCGACGTGCGGCTTGCTGCCTGCTACTGCTATACCTATATAGCTATACACATAAGCTAACCGGCCGGTATACAAGAGCACACCAGAGAGAAAGAGAGAGACCACTCTTGCGAAAGCCCGACTCGACCGTTTCCCTAGTCCCATACACCTATATATACATACTTATAGAGCGCGTCCGCGTTTAAAGCGTCGCGGGAGACCGATCTTCTCGAGTATATGTATATGTATGTGTATACCAGCCACCACAGCACATACCTACCTACCTACCTACCACCCGCGCTCTTATACACTTGCTCTCTCTCTTACTTACTTACTTACTCGGCCTTCCCACACCGCGCACTTCCTCTTCCTGCTACACATATACCTATACAGCGACGCGTGGTGAACTGCTGCTGCTGCTGGTGCCTGGTCCTCGCTTACTCACTCTCTCTCTCTCTCTCTCTCTCTCTCTCTCTCTCTCTACTATTCTTTGTCCTCTTGCTCTCTTCCCTGTACTTATACTATATACTCTTATATGGGCAATGTGTAGGTATACGTGTGCGACATGTAGAGCTCAGGATATACTCACAGAGACGATAAATCCAAGCTGATGCGACGCATTGGGGGGTTAGAGAGTAGAGAGAGAAAGAAGGAAAGGGAGAAGGGTTTTGCTATACTACTCTCCACGCTTACGGCATTTTTCACTGATAACGATTTTTAAGCGAGCTCTACTGTCTTTCTTTTTTTGTGAGTGTACTTTGCGTTCGCGTAAATACAAGGATAAAAGTGGACTTTGAAGTACTTAAGAGCTTGGATTTTGGCTTGAAGAGAGTTGGGGTAATTAAATATAGGTAATAGACTGTTATGTTTGCCTCACTCTGTCTGTGTGTGAGTATGTGTGGTTTTTTTGTTATTGCGAATGTCATTCGTTTGGAAATCTAGATAGTTTTCGTAATTACGTTTTTTTTTTTTGTATTTCTTTCTTTTTAATTAATGAGTGTTCGTTAATTTGGGTTTGTGGTTTTTAGGGTTTTACCCAATATTGTTACTTAATACCAACTTTATTAATTATACTTTTGTCAAGTGTTGATGTGTTTAATTTAATTTTCATTTATTTGAATTTCGATGGTTTATTTGCTTTTTAGAGATTTTGTATATATGATATTCGTAATATTAATTTAAGTGAATACGTGATGTATATATGTTTGATTAATTCATTTGTATAATTGAAAAAAATAAAAATACACTAGAAATTGGAACCAATTTAAATCATCGTTGAAAAGGACTAATTTTTTTTCAAACTTTTGACACTTTTTTCATTTTTGAAGATGATAGATGAATGTGCCAGACAATTTTTTATATTTTTGCCCAAGTTTCGATCTTTGAAAAAAATAAAAGACTAAATTTTTCTGCAAGTGTCTTTTTGTTAAATAAAAATTGCTAAAATTTTTCATAATTAATTTAATATTAAAACAAAAAAATTTTAAAAACATTGATTAGTAAATTTAGTACATAAAAAAATCCAAATACGTGCTTTAAATTTTTCAACCAAATTCAGGCTTATATACATAGGTATCCCATAGACATGAAGGAAAGGTTTACATTACGTACGGAAGCCACGTAGAGAGAAGGTCCAGTATATTCCCATAATATATACATATATCGCTTATTCTACATAATATCAAAATTCATGATATTATATCATAAGTCAAACACGTAATATCAAAATTTACCAACGTTATTTATCAAAACATATAACGTATATATATTTCGTGTAAATACACTATGATAAAATATAATATTTTTTTTTTAAATTATTAAAAAATATAATGGAACGCATCAATAACGTAAAATAAACACAATTTTTTTCTGTTAGACTCTTAACAACAAAATTTTTTATACGCATACCCATCATTATGCACTCTCACTTCATCATCTCTATATGACATTTCACACTCCATCGATCAAAATCCCTCTCATAACCCAAAAAAAACCCACCAGTCACATAAATTTTACAGCCTCACAAAACACGAAATTCTAATTAAAAAAATAAAGTAAAAAAAGAAGGTATACCAATTTCAAAAATAAAAAAAATAAGTCACGTTCTCCATCAAACATATTTCTTATCTAAAAAAATTCTCCATCCTCAATCCTTACAAGTCTTCACATAAAATAGTTCAAACGTAGCATAGTCTCACACATACATACATACTCACACAAGATAGGTAGTAGGTATCCTCTCGAATACAAGAAATAAAATAAGCTTGCAAGCAAGCAAGCGAGTGTTCGCGTCTGGCTTCCGAATAGCTTCCGATTCGAGAGAAAAAGCGTGTCAAGGCACGCTACTGGGCAATCAGAGTCGCCAGTACTATATGTACGAGAGAGGAGAGAGAGAGAGTCCAACTGGCCCCGTATATACTCTATAGGAAAGTGCTCACGCGCACGTGGCGATTGCATTACAGGTACTACTACCTGGTCCCCCCTTTCCTCCTCTCCCCCATCATCCTTTCCCGTAACGGAGCCAATGTATACGCTCGCCAAGCAGTACAAAAAAAGAAGAAGAAGAAAGAGTGAGAAAGTACATAAAGAAAGAACGAATAAGAAAGAGAGAGAGAGAGAGAGAGAGAGAGAGAGAGAGAGAGAGAGGTATTTTTGCGCTCTCGCGACGCGTCGTTCTCCGATGTATATCCCGTAGGCTGCGCACGCGCTTGCTGTTCGCGCGTGCAAGCGCAACGACAATCGCTCTCGACATCCAGGCTTACTTGGCGTTTTAGCTTCAACTCCCACACCCACCCACTTACCCAGTCACTCTGTTCACTCTTTTTTCTCTTCTTTTTTTGCTTTCTTTCTTTTTCTTTTTTCTTTACTTTCATGCGGCATCGGCTCTCCTATTCACACCCGGGCCTCTCGGCAAATCGAAATGTGCACCCGGTGCTCGCTGGAAAAATCGCCGTTAATTCGATTGAATGAAAGGAGAAAGAGGGATATACAGAAGCGATTTTTTTTTTTTTTAATTCGAATGTCGAGCAATCGAGCGAAGTGTAAAAATAAGGAAGTTTGCTCGTAATTCAAAACGTGTGTAGGAGGCCTTTTCGAAAAGTCAAAATATGAGAAAAGTTACAAGCTTTTTCGTCATTGTTAAAAGTAAACCGCTCTTACCATCCCACGCGAAAGAAAAAGAGGATGAGGAGGAGGAGGAAACGGACGCAAACAACCCAAGCTTAATATTAAATTCTTGCAAAAGGAGAGTAGAGATTGTATACGTGTATAACGAACAAGCCGTTAACTCGGTTTCTTTAGGCTTTTGCTGTTGGATTTCCAGATATTTCGCCTTAAAAAATATTAATCTTACAAACTTACGTAACTTTAGCGCGCGCGCGCGCTCTTTAAAAGTGTTATTTGAAGCACACGAAGTATTTTTCATGCTGCTGCTGAGCTTGCGGCGATGTCTAAAGAAAAAAAATGGAAGTCTAGAGTAACGACTTTATTGCTGTTTCCGTGTTAAAAAAAAAGGAAAAAAGGAAAAAAAAAAGAGAGTCATATCGGCGATGACAAAAAACTGTTAAATATGGATGAAAGTGAATTTTACTTTAATCACCCTATAAACGTTGAAAATTTGGCCGTAGAATGTACATTAAGTTAAGAAATCGATGATACAAAGCATGTATTTCAGAATATATGAGACGAATAATTTTTAAAACTTGCTGCTGGATCTTTTTATTTTTTCTTTGAATATATATTTTTTTAACGTTAGCGAATTTAAGAAAAATTTATTTCTAGAATAAAATGACTGAGAAGTTTATTAATATTGATGCTTAAATATGATTAATTGTTTAAAAATTCTAGCTATGCCAAAATTTGAATCTTAGAACGATTATTTAAAAAAGTTGAAAAAAATAATCTATTTACTTATTTATTTTTATTTTTCTCTAATTATTATTCTTTAACTCTGATTTAATTTTATTAAATAATCGCCAATATGGTACAAAATTTAATAAAAAAATTAAGACTTAATAAACCATTTATTAATTTATTTATTTTGTATTATAAAGCCTTTTTGACATTCAATTAAATGTATTTTGGTTTGTAAAGATTCGTACAGTTAGCCGACGAATATCAGAATTCGAACCCACGACCAGTGAATTACGATACCGACGTTCCATCGGCTGAGCCATTTTAGACTTACATATTGCAAGTTTTAGTATTCATAATCCATTAATAAAATGCCAAAAATAACATTTATTCATTGTCAAATAAATTAATTAATAAAACTTATTTATTCAAATGGATAAATATAGGTACATTTTAAAAGTATAATGATGGTGGTTAAATTGTAATTCATTCTTATAATAAATATAAAAAGGGTTTTTGTTTTTACGAGATACATTAATACAGAACACATTTAATGACGATATTAATTTTATTACATTATTCACTAAAAAAAATGTTTGTTGATATTGATATGATATCTATTTTATAATGTAAATTAATCAAATACTTTTAAGAAAAAATTTAAGTATTAAGGTACGATTTTATGGTAACTTATTCAATTTAAACACTATATCGTGTAATTATCAAGTAAAATATATTTCAAAGTACATTTAACTGTTAACTGTTATAAATAAAAGTTTAGTTTATACATTTAACAATTTTGTGAACATACTTTAGTAAAGTTTTTATTATATGTGCAATGATTTATCAAATTTTATACTTTTAATATTTTAAACATAATTATAAATTTCTCCGAAAAGCAGGATCATTCAGGATTTATTAATATTGATTATAATATATTTAATAGTATTTTACAGTGTAAAATTGTTTTATCACAATTTTTTTCAAATTAAAAATACAATTTTTCTACTTTAACTCAAAATAAACATTACCTTTACAAATGCCTATCCTTCTTTATTTTCAAGCCAGAAATAAATTCATGTGATTTTATTAGCTAATCAAATAAAACACGTGCTCGTATAGAAAAATAACACTGAAATAGATTACCTGTAGGTATATAAAAAAAAATGACTTGGTTTATATTTCAAAGTGAATAATGCTATCTGTAAATATTACGCAATTCTCATATCGCCCATTCAAAATAAATGACATTCGAAATGTGCTTTATTTAATAGTAAGTTTTTTATTGCCTAGTGTATGAGTGTTATTCAATCGAGATTTGTATTTGCACCTTACTATACACTATAAATGTTTTTATTTCAATAATTATCTAAAATAATATTATTTATTATCTATAAAAAATGAATATTTTTCGCGTCTTATAATAATTTACATAAAAAAGACTTGATTTTAAATTTTATTTTTTCTAAACCTACCGATTTAAAAAATAAAGAATCTGTCCCTGTAGTAAAATCAATGAAATTGCAGAATCATAAATCAGTCCACTAAAAAAAAAATCGAGTGTGTAACAACAATTCAAACAACCAAGATTAAAAGACGTAAAGTAAAAGCCAGCGCAGCATCGTATGCCAAAATACGCGATATACGTCCGTGATTCTAATAAATAATAAAAAAAAAAGAGCAGAGTTCTCCTCACGAATCGTTAAGTGGCAATAATTTTCCAGCAAAGTGCGCCACCGCAACTGCGGGTATATAAGGAAAGAGAGAAATAGAGAGGAGGTACATTAAGCATATATAGCCACACGGATATATACCCGCGCAAACAGTCTCGCGTCGTAGTCGTCGACGAATGATAATGGCGAATTTTGTGCTCTCGACTTTATGACCGATTTATATATCCACCCACCCACTCACCTACCTACGTTTTGAACACGCCAGCAGCCAGTGCTTTTAATGCAAACGTATATAATATAGAGAAGCTCTCTCGTGAATGTGTGTCGGACATTTGTTTTTGCCGGAATATACTTATATATATAATACGTGCAGGATATTTGAAATATTGGCTGATTCATCATAATTTCTCTATATATGTATACTTTGTAATTAAGTTAACTTTTATTTTTTTGTTGGCTAAGCACTTGATATTCGTGTTATTTAGCGATTAAAAAAAAAAATAATAAAAAGTCGAACGTTTCATTTTATTTGCTGCATTAAGCTTTTTTTTATATCTTGTATAGGTGTATTGTGTGTATGTTACTTTTGATAAAGTTTAAAAATGAATTTGATGAATTTTCGAGGACAGGAATTCAATTTAAATGGCAATTTACGCTTGTATTTTCATATTAATCGGGACTTAATTAATATTTTAAATAAATTGATTTTGTTGCACGGTATTATGTAGATTCTATTGATTATTAAAAGATTAATATTTGATAAGCTTCAGAGTAAATAAATGAAATATTTTTTCTTTAATTATTTGGTTGACATAATAAATTGAAAATTTTTAAAGTAAAAGGTCTTTTTAAAAACTTTTTTAATTTAAGATTCAATTTTTTAAGTTGATGTAAATTGATTAATATTATTTTTTATTTATAGTAAATACGTTTAAACATATAACTTGAAAAACATGACAAATTAAATTATTTAACATAAAGTTGAGCAAATCATGAAACATGTACAATTTCTGTTAAATAGCAAATCAAATAAGTCACTTCAAAATACGTTGGACAAACAACGTAAAAAAAAAGTCTTTTAGCACATGAAACTTTAAGTCTAAATGATGCAAAAAATTTAGCAAGATAAAACCAGTATTATTTTTTCTGTTTTATTGAGATTACGTAATAAAAAAATCTTAAAAAATTTGACACGTACATTATAATCACAATCAAATTTGAAAACTCGATTTTCATAATTTTGGTTTTAAAACTTGCAGCTGGTTCTTAAACGTAAATTTTCTTTTTAAAACGTGTCGTTTATAAAAGCTGAAAATTTTACATTCAATTTTCATATTTTACAGATAGTAAGTGCTTTTAAATTTAACACATTAAATCTCTGTTTTACAAAATTAAATACTTTATATGAATGAATATCGAATAGTAAATTTCAATTTATTAAAATTAATTATAGGTTTATGATTATTAAAAGTTAATACTTAATGAACATTAAAGACTAATCAAGAAAATCAATAGAAATACTAGCAATTACTATTGAAACATTATTTTTTAAAACACTTAAAACATCCATTATATAAAAATAAATTTACACAAAATGAAAAAAAAGTAAAGAGAAAAAAAATTGCATAAATAAACACAATAGCACATTGAAGTGCAATGTAACATCGATTTCACTAGAATATAAAAATGTTCTCCAAACAAAAAAAGTAAAGAAAAAGAAAAGAAGTATACGGCACAGTAAATCTTGTAACCATAAAACGAAAGTCGTCATTGAAAATGGAAGATTTTTGTTTTAAAAGCCATCGATAAAAGCGTCGCATAAAAAAAAAAAAATTAAAAAATAAAAAAGGTGCAGCAGACGAATTAATAAGCGCGAGAACTGCCATCATAAGTCTTTTCTACGTAAAGACAAAGGTCAACATACATAATGGAAAAGAAATGGAGTGTAAAACAAGGATACAAAAGGTACAAAAAACAAAAAAAAAAAAAAGTAGTATGAGAAGAAGGAGGAAGAGGAAGAAAGGATAGTTGCTGCTGCTATTCTCTTAAACCGCACAACTGCGAAGCAGCGCAACGCAGCGTCGGGCAGCAGGCAAATTCATTTTGTAAAGCTACAGAGAGAGAGAGAGAGAGAGAGTATGTATACCCGCTCTGTATACCTAGAAGAGAATGCGAGGGAGTATAGAAGTATAGGTAGAGGTGGAGGAGGGGGGAGGGCTAAGTGTCGTAACGCCAGTGTAATTACGGCGCGGGGGGAGAGCAGCAGCACAAATTTTCACGTGAATTATTCATATACACGCAGACAGACGCGTTCTCTACTTATACGTCTAGTCGCGAAAGAGGAGCGACTCTATATAGACCAGCTATGGTACTCTGATTGCACGCTGTTGGCGAGTTTGGCGAATACATGTACATACATAGGTAAGCCCGAGCGCACGTGTTTATACATATATATAAATTGAGGAGTTGCGACAAACGACACGTAAAACTACTCTCCACCTTACTCTATACAACTTTTTTTCCTTTTTTTTTTATCTCTTCTATTTCAGGTGGAAAGTAACACCCCTTACGATGAATTTGATATTATACGAGCGGTTGAACGCGAGAAGTAAGAGTGAGAGAGAGACTTGTGTCATACTTTGTCACGAACGCGCTTTAACTTTGTGCAAACATCTTGAGCTTGAATTGTGACTTATATACCTATACCTTATACATACTTTTGCAAGGTTGCGTTTGCATTTTTTCAATCGTTTTTTTTT
>JAPYZE010002937.1:0-14495 GCA_030522805.1 Leptomastidea abnormis | reverse complement strand
AAAAACTTTATATGAAAAATAAATAAATTATCTCTCGTTAAGCAGACCTGCAATTGCTAGTTCGAGAGTCCTACTAGGCGAAAGTGGATGATCAGGTTGTGGATGATTTTTCCTATGATTGACAAGCCCAGCCCTTTGGGCAAAAGCTTTGCCACATATTTCGCACAAGTGTGGTCGCTGTCCAGTATGTAAAACACTATGCTCGGTAAGTTTTGATCTTCTATTAAAAGTCTTGTTACAAACATCACAAGAGTAGGGCCTCTCGCCTGTATGTATTCGCATATGCATATTCAACGTAGAGGTACTTGACAATACTTTTCCACATTCCTTACATTTTAATTCTTTACGCTGTTCGTGCTGCTTAATTATATGATCATCGAGATTAGCTTGAGTTGCCAAACGTCTATGACATATGTGACACTCAAAATCTGGCCTGTAATGAGCAAACCTTTGATGAACGTAGAGTAGATTACTGTTCCGACAAAGTTTACCGCATACGTCGCAGATAACATGTGGCTCGCGATGCTGGAAACGCATGTGATTCGACAGATCATTTTTAATTTTGTACTTCTTGCCACATATGTCGCATTCGTATTTGAAATCTTCGGTGTGCTTGCGTATTGTGTGGGTTTTGAGCGTATGCTTGCTTCTACAGATGAAACCACACTGCTGGCATTCACAAGGATTCAATTCAGCATCTGACCTTGCATCTTCGGTAGGTCCAGGCTCCTCTTTATGCTTACGTCTAATGTGAACACGAAGTTTGTGTTTATTCCAGGTTGAAAAGTCGCAATCGTTGCACTGGTAATTCCTACCCATCTCCGCATTATCCGATACGTAATTATGCTGAAGCTTATGCCAATCCATAGTCTTGGCATTGAGACACTTAAACTCACACTTGTCGCATCTTAAACCATCATTGATGTCAAGCTTGTCAGCATCGTGGCGTGGCTTGTCGTGCTTGACTAACACGTGACGCAACAGTCCGACTTTAAAATTCGTTTCATAATTACATTCCTCGCAGGTATACATACCATCCTCGTTGGGACGTAATTTATGCTCCTTACGATGAATCGACATGGTTAGCCGATTGTTCGACTTGAAGTCGCATTGATCGCAATCGAATTCATTAACCGGGACTTCCATCATTACTGGTCTTACATTGGAGTGTTCTCGAGAGTTGTGTGTTCTTAAACTGGCCACCGTACATCCGACAAAGGTGCAATACTGACAAGCATATCCCGTTTGTCTATCTTTCGACGAAGGTGAGAGACGATCATCGCTGGATTTGCTTCGTTGTTTTTTACTGTGCTCGCTTGATATGTGTGCTCTCAAATGTTTGACAAGCTTTGTCTCGAAATCACAATATTTACATTTCCTTTTAGGCTTGTCGATTTTACTAGCTATCACCGCACTTCTTTTAGTAATATTTTTTTCAACATCATTTTCTTGTTGTTCAGCAGTCTCTAATATGTCTCCAACCGTTTGAAACTTATTTGCAAGATGCTTGCGTCTAACGTGCGAATGTAAAGTCGAGGGATTCTCAACTTGAAACGGACAATGTGGACACTTTCTCAATTGTCCTTTCCATTTTTTCGCTAACATCTCCTCGTACTTATCTTTGTGATTGTCCTTAACGTGCATATTTAAAACCGAATGTTTTACGGCCTTGAAAGAACAGTAAGCACATTTCAGTACTTGTCCTGCCGACATCTTTTGTATCGTTACCTTGATCTTTTCAATTTTATCTTTTTCACTAGATTCCTTAATAGCTTTATTGTTCTCATTGGGTGGCTTCTTGTTCATGATGCAGGATTGATAGTACTCAGTTACGTGAGGATGAGCGAGAATACCAGAAAGTAAATTCGAACGAAAGCTGCAAGTATCACATACTAACTGGCCGTCATTATCCACGTGATAGCCTCTAGGCTTGACTTGTTTTATAATAGTAGCTGGAATCATTTTTAATGATCTAGTAGACGTAGTAGCAGTTGAAGCAGTAGTAGGAGTGGTAGTCTTAGCAGTCTTAGGTGGACTAGCTTTTTTTTCCTTTATTATCGTAACAGACTGGCTGTGCACTGCACGTTTGTGATGTACAAGCGCTTGTTCGTCCGGGAAGAAGACCTTGCAGAGCTTGCAGACGTAGAGAACAAGATTGTCTAAAGTTTCAGATTTTATCTTAGGTTTATTCTTAACGAGTCTTTTCAATTTCAGCTGTTGCGTTTCGCTAATCTTCACGAGCTTCTTGTCGAAGACGAATTTTTGATGCTTGGAACTGCTTGATGAGCTGGTTGTCCTGAAACGGAAAGAAAAACGAGTGGTTAGTGAGAGCAAGTTCTTGTTTCGCGAAGTTAAACTTGAATTGTGTGGATATGGATTATGGAAATCCACCGATGTGTTTTATAGACTGCAGCTGGGACTTTACTTTTTTTTTAAGGATATAGATAAAGTCGAAATGCTGCGGGAATATAATGGGATTGGATGATGTAATAGCTATTTATTACATAAAAGATGAGATCTTTGTACAATAAAAGGATTTCTTAAATATAACACTGATGAGAAAATCTTCCGCAAAACATTAACTTTATTTTTAACTTTATTTTATCGTAATGGTATCTTACATTGGTGGCAGTAATGTGCACGTTACGCTCTAACAACGTTTTACAATCAATCTTGACTATTGTTTTTTTTTCTGAATTTATTTTCCATTGTTAATCTTGATTAATACAAAATTTCAATTTTCACCTGCTTTTTTCAGTAGTATTTTAATATGTACAAGTGAGTGTATACACCAACTGTTTATAAACATTAATTATACTACTTCAACGAATTTTCAATTGAATGTAATAAATTTTGTATTGTAATAAAAGCCTTTTTTATGCATATAGTTTTGTGATGAACATTAATCATTGAAATATAATAAATAAATTTTTTGAAATAATTTAAATTATTTATAAAAATAAGAATTGAGTTATTCCTTAAAATTACAAACTTATGATAAAACTTTTTAAACGTTAATGTTTTAAAATTAAAAATTATTTATCTAACAACACTTAATTTTTTTTTTACATTGAAATTTTCATGCATCCAATATATTTCAAATTTAGTGTAAATAAAATTGACTAATTTAAAATATCAGTAATAGAAAAAAAGAAGAAAAAAAAATTTGATCAACAAATTTTATCATCAAAATTAAGTAATTCATGAATCCTGATTGAGTACATTTAAAAGTACATGTTTAACGGGCATCTTGGGTAAAGGTTCATGTGGTCCTGGATGAGTATTCCTATGACTGATGAGTATAGACTTATGCTTAAAGGATTTGCCACATATTTCACATATGTAAGGTCGCTCTTTTGAGTGTACAAAAAGATGTTGCCTAAGTCCATTCTTAGAAGCAAAGAATTTATTGCAAATCTTACAGGAGAATGGCTTCTCGCCTCTGTGCAATCGCATATGGATCTTAAGTCTATTCTGACGTGTAAATTTTTTACCACACTCGTCGCACACTATATCCTTACGCTGCTCGTGCTGCTTGATTATGTGCGCATCAAGATTCTCCTGACTCGCGTAGTTTTTCGAGCACAACTGGCACTTGAATTGCGATTTGAAATGATTGTGCTTTTGATGGACGTAAAGCGAATTGCTGTTAATGCAGGATTTACCGCAGACATCGCAAATGTAAGGCTTCTCGCGATGCTGGAAGCGCGTGTGATTAGTGAGATCAGTGCGTAACTTGAAGTTCTTCCCGCACAATTCGCATGAGAAATTGAAACCTTCGGTGTGCTTGCGTATCACGTGGACTTTGAGCGAATCCTTGTTTTTACTTATGAAATCGCAATGCTCGCACGGATATCTATTTATAAGAACAGGTTCAACGTTATTTTCAATTCCACCTTCGGTCGACTGAGACTGAGCCTCCTCATTATTATGTATACGTTTGAGATGACGACGAATCTTGTTTTTATTATAAGTTAAAAAGTCACATTCGTCGCACTGGTAGTTCTTACCCTCGATTGCATTATTATGTTGATGCTTGTGCCAATTCATAATATTGGCATTGAAAGTTTGAAAATCACACTCGTCGCATCTTTGACAAGCTTCCATATCTAATTTAAAAGCACTGTGACGTAGCGCGTTATGCTTCATCGATACGTGCTTAACCAATCCCTTTTTCCAGCTGCTTTCGTAATTGCATTCCTGGCACGCGTACATGCCATCCTCGTTGGGACGTAGCTTTTTATGCTCCTTCAAATGAACCCACATACCTGGACGATCGCTCGATTTGTATTCGCATTGATGACAATCGAATTCGCTTACTGGTATTTCGATTAAAGTTGGCTTAGCGTTCGAGTGCTCCCGTGAGTTGTGGGCATTTATACTTGATATCGATGCTGCTACGAAGTTGCAATACTGACAAGGGTAGCCTATTTTTAGTTTTTTTCTTATCGAAGCTGTCAAGGATGAATCGAGTCGTTGCTTTTTACGTTGTGGTTTATCCACTTTGTGCTCGCTCGACACGTGAGCTTTCAAAGTTGACGCAAGCGTTGTCTCGTAATCACATAATTTACACTTTCTTTTTGGTTTATCGCTTTCTTCAGCCATTATCCCTTCTTCTTCTTCTTCTTTATCTTCTTCTTTTTCATTTTTGATATCTTCAATAACCATTTGATTCTGCTGCGTCGTATCAGCTAATTCATCATCACCCTGTTGTTCTGACGATTCGGTCTTGGGCTTATTTTTTTCTTTGCTACTTTTAGGCGCGACTTTATTTGCAATCCTCTCGAGCTTCTCTCCAGGATGCTTACGTTGCACGTGCGAACGTAAAGTCGAGGGTACCGCAGTTTGATACGGACAGTAGGGACAATCGCGTAGTTCTCCTTTCGACTTTTTCGTTGACGTATCCTTGCACTTATCTTTATGCTTAATCTTTACATGGATGTTTAAAATCGCAAGTTTTGATGCCTTGAACGAACAGTGATCACATTTGTGTTCTTCTTCCTTTTTCTTTTCCACAATTTCTTTTCCTATTGAAAACTCTTCAATAGTTTCTACATCAACGTATTCATCAACAAATTCGCTCGTGATCGGTTTCTCGTGAAACTCAGCTACGTGAGTTAGAATTTTTGAGTGAAGAGTCGTTTGAAAACTACAACTATCGCATGCTAACTGGCCGTCATTACCCACGTGATATCCTATAGACTCGATCTGTTCAAAAATTGAAATTTCATTTGCTGGCGTGGATGTATCAGTCTTCAATGGGCTAGTAGTCTCTTCATCATTTATTGTCGTGATCGATTGACTCTCCACATCACGCTTTTGAAGATCAAACACTCCAAGTGTGATGACAACTTTGCAGGGCTTGCAGATGTCGAGGAGAGAGCGAGTAATACTGCTGGCTTTAATTGGCTTAGACTTAGACTTAGACTTGGCTTTAGCTGGCTTTTTCTCGTTCAGTCGTTTCACCTTGCCGATCTTCAGAAGGAGCTTCTTGTCAGGGACGGGCTTCCGAGGACTGGCACTGTTTGATGGGCTGACCCTGAAACGGAAAAGGAAGCAAGTGGTTAGTCAGGATAAAGCTCTCTCGTTTTGCTGGATTAAACTCGAGAGGCGTGAATTTAGAAATCCACCTTTGCGTGTTTATAGTCTTGCAACTGGGACTTTGTTTAGTAGTTTAAATTTAAATGCTTTGAGGGTGAAATAGGATCGAATGATTTAGTTACATGTTCTATGTAATTATTACACAGAAAATATTGAGGTACTGCAAAGTGAGAAAATTTTATAAGTGTGATTGCAAAGAAAAAATTCTTTAAATTGTTTATGTTTTCAACCTTGTTTATTTAATCGATAGAAAATCTTACATCAGTTACACTAACTCAAAGTCCAGCTTTATTTATTATTTCACAGTCATCACACGCTAATCAATTATTTTTTCTCATATTTTATGAAAATGTTGATTGGTACAAAACTTTAATGTTGCTACTGTTGTTCAAGAATAACATTGTATTTTTGCAACTTTCAGTATAGTGAGAAATAGTAATTGAATTTATTAAGTTTGAATTAATGACAAACATAAATTATTATTTTAATCATTATCTAATTAAATTTAAAAATGTACATATATACATTCTATATCAGATATTCATAATGATTAAATTAATTTCTTGAACAAATTTAAATTTGAATGTAACAAATTTTTAAATATCTTAGAAAGAAGTTTTGTTTTATAAAAAAAATTTTAATAATTAAAATCAGACACGTGTGGGTATGTCAGTTTTTCAGTGCTGAGGTTTTTTTCCCGAGCAAAGCGAGGGAAAAAATACCTTAACGCTAAAAAATGACTTTCCCTCCAGTGTCGAACGATATTTTATTCCCAGAGAGCCTAAAAATCATTTCTAAATTGCGATTTTTAAGCTTGAGGGAATAAAAATAATTTAACAATTATCACTTTTTGTTCACCCTAACAACTAATATACACAGTTTAAACTTAGTTTAATTTTAATAATAAAAGTTTTATGTACATATTTTTGAAAAACAGTGTGAAAAACCTTCAGTGAATATTTATTAAAGTAAAATAAATCTAATAAAATTGATGTGTCAATAAAAATATATCAAATTTTAATTAAGCTTTACACTTAAAAGAACCTATCAAAATATATTTAAGTAACTTAATTGCAATTCATTCTTATATAATAAAATAGCAAGAAAGAAAAGTAAGTTAACAAAAAATTCAAAGTAAATAAATAATAATCTTATCGTTAAGAATTGGCAGGATAGATAAGTCATGAGCCCTCCTCGTTGAGCAGATCCGAAAGTACATGTTCGATGGTCATTCTTGGCAGAGGTGGATGAGGTCCTGGATGGCTCTTCCTATGGCTAATCAGTCCAGGCTTTTGAGTGAAAGCCTTGCCACACACGTCACAAACATAAGGCCGCTGTCCAGTGTGTATGATAAGATGCTGTCTCAGTCCAGTCTTCCTAGCAAATGATTTGTTGCAGATTTTACAGGAGAAAGGCTTGTCGCCGGTATGAATCCTCATGTGAATTTTAAGCCTGCTTGAGCGTGTAAACGTCTTGCCGCATTCTTCACACACTGCATCCTCGCGTTGCTCGTGCTGCTTGAGTATATGCTCATCAAGATTAGCTTGGCTCACCATACGTCTATGGCATATGTGGCACTCGAACTCCGACTTGTAATGAGCGAACTTTTGATGAACATAGAGCGAATTGCTGTTACCGCAAGTCTTGCCGCAAACGTCGCAGATAATCGGTTGCTCGCGGTGCTGGAATCGTATGTGATTCGTCAGATCGCTTCGGATCTTGTACTTTTTACCGCAAAGCTCGCAGGCAAAATTGTACTGGTCGGTGTGCTTGCGTATCACGTGGACTTTCATCTCGTACTTGTGCTTGCAGGTGTAATCGCACTGGTCGCACTTTTGTAACGTTGGCTTTTTCGGCTTTGGCCCCTTCATTTTAGCCAGCGGTTCTGCGGGTTCGTCCAGCTCCATTATATCTTTATGCTGGTGGTACATGTGCAAGTAAAGCAAGCCTTTGGTACGAGCAGCGAAGTTGCACTCGTTACAGAAGTAACTCGACTTTTGCAGTTTACTTCTCGACGATGAAGAAGTTGCATTTGAATTCGTAGGCTGCTGCTGAGCTCCTGTTGCTCCTGCTTGAGCTTTGAGATGCTTGCGTCTATGACTGTGCATCGTACGCGAGTACGTAGTCGTGAATTCGCAATATTCGCAGTTGTAATTGCGAGTAGTTTGGCCAACGTGACGTGGCCTGTGCTTGCGAGTAATGTGACTCTGTAGACCCATACTCGTGAGGCCTTCGTAGTTGCAGATGTGACAGGTGAAGGTCATCTCGGTTTTGACGTCCGTCAGAGCACAGGTGTGAAAGTCTAAATCAGCCTCGTCCTGGCCCTCGTAACCGCAATTCTTGCATTTTAAATCCACCAGCTGAAATTCATTTTCCTCTTCCTCCTCCTTCTCCTCCTCATCTTCATTCGCTTCATTTTGGTCTTTCTCGATCTCGTATTTGTTTGTCTCTAGTATTTCTTCAAAATCGATCGGCATCAGCAACAGCTCCTGCTCCTCCAGCTGCTTGTTTGGATCTTCCTTCACTGCCTGCTGTTGCTTCCTCTTTTCTTTCCTAGCCAACTGCTGATGTATCTTCTTCTCTTCCTCGCTTAGCTTCTCTTGCTTGTTTTTATCTCCCTTGACAATCACCTGCTGATCATTTTTATTATCACTCTGCTTAATATCATCGCTAAAACTGTGCTCCTTTTGAAAATGATCTATCATGAGATCATGGTGCGTGGTGTGAAAGTTGCACGAAGGACAGAGGTAGTTTATCTCTTTCGACGATCTAGTCTTGACGAGCTCAGACTCGGACAATTCGGTGACCTCGATCGAAGTACGATTGGCCGTTCTTCCTTGCTTCTGTTTGTGACCAAGTGGATCGTGAGTTGAGCGATGCCACTTTAATCTTAGCTTCGATACGAACATAAGGCCGCATTCGTCGCAGGATAGATTTCCTTCGGGTTTATTAACTTTTTTCAGTGGCACGAGTTTGTAGTTGTTGTTTGATATCTTGTAAACCATAAGTGATGGATTTGAATTGTTGGTCGGGTTGTCGATGATCAGTTCCTCTACCTCCAGCAATTCCATTTTGATCCTAGAACAGAAAAATATACATGGAGAGATTAGTTTAATAATGTGATTGGCCTTGATTAGATAGGCATCGGTTGGTCGCTACTTACTCTGTGTTATATATGTCTATAGATTAATTGTGTTCTGTGTCAGGTAAATTATACCTTTTTTTATTTTCTCAATTTTTTTTTTTAATTTAATTATTTTTATAATTTTTTGAAATGATTTAATAATTCGTTTAAATTATAATTTATAAAACTATGGGTTTAACATTTTGTTAAAAAAGAAATTAATAGCGTCAAGTTTGATAAAGTATTTCGTGAATAATCGTTTACTTTTAAATGATTTTTATCATACACTGAGCTATTTAAGATTTTAATATGTGTAAGCTTAAAATTATTTAAATATATATTTCAATTTATCTAATAAACCACGAAATTATTAAGCACAATATATAACAAATTATTGAATTAAAAAACTTTTTAAATAGTTAACAAAAAAAGTCTTTAACTGTGTAGATGTTATTTCAATTTTAGTATTTCATATTTAAAAATATGTAAGGAATAAAATAGCTGAAATTTATATACTTATAAAATTATTAATGCTAAAACAAAAAATACAGAAGTCATTTGTATAAGAAAAGTAACTTTATAGATTTTTAATTCTAACAAATAAGTTATTCAATAAAAACGTCAAAGTAACTTACAATACTTTTATTTCAAAGAAAATTTTATACAAAATTTTTTCAAGTAATTCTATTGCTAATCAAACAATTATTTTCAAAATAGTATTGTTAAATGAATTAGTTTAATAATTTGAAAATAGGAAACGTTAACAAATTTAACAGTTTCAATATAGAATAGCTATCAATCCTTCATGCTTTCAAATCTTACAAAAGAAATTCAAATTGTAATGATAAAAATTTACAGAAATATCCTTTGATTAACAAACATATCCTTTGATGCCTCAAATTGGATCAATTGATTTAAAAGTAAAATCACGTAAAATAATAATATGACATGAAGCATGAGTTAATTGGCTAAACATTAAGAACAAAATATACATATATTTCAACTTACTACGCAAGAAATCGATGTATCTTATAATCAATATAAGTTAATCGACAACTTAAAAATACAATTAATTACTCTTTAATTATAATATTTAAAAAATAATTTCTTTTTAAATAAGAGAAAAAGAAAAATGTTATACGTTAATTAAAAAAAAATTGTTCGTTTAACCTAAATTTATATATCTTAAGAGTAACATGTATTTTAAATTGATAGGCGCTCAAATAAAATAACATTAATACTCAAACGTAGGCAAAACCTGCTCAATATCGACATTAGCAATATTACTATTAGCATTCATAGATTCTTGTGCAGCTTTAGCCGCAACAAGCTTGTCAATCTCAGCTTCGAGCGTGTCAAAGATATTGGTGAGCACAACAGGTGGGGGTGGAGCTCCTGCATCCGGATGCTGCTTCTTCCAGTGCAGCATCATCGAGGACCTCTGAGAGAAGGTGAAGCCGCAGACGTTGCAGAGGTAGGGCTTGGACTTGGTGTGGCTAAGATAGTGTATGCGGAGTACAGCCTTGCAGGCAAACTCCTTGGCGCAGAGCTTGCACTTGATGAAATGGCTGTTGTCGTGGACGCGCTTCTTGTGTCGCGTGACGTAGCGCCGTTTCGAGAAGGTAAGCCCGCAAATGTCGCAGGTCGGTACGCTTGTGTGCAGCCGCATGTGCTTGTCCAAGCTCTCCTGCGTCATGACTCTTTGGTGGCAGATTTCGCAGCGGAACTTGTACTTGCCGACGTTGAGGTGTTGGACCCGATAATGCCTGATCACCGCACCCTCGCTCGTGAACATCTTGCCGCAGGAATCGCACATGTGGTCCTCCCCGTCGTGGCTTGCTATATGAAACTTCAAGTCGCTCTTGACTTTGTAGCGCTTCTTGCATATGTCGCACTCGAAATTGCATTCGGTCGAGTGTTTACGAGCTATATGGGTGTTGAGGTAGTACTTGCAGTTTGACTGATAGTCACACTTGTCGCAACAGAACTTGTAATCGCTCGGATTTTCGCGATGATTTAAATTTATGTGATGCGTTACCTGGTACTTTGTCTTGAACTTTTTGCCGCAGTAATCACAGATAAAACAGGTCGGGTCGTGTTGCATATATATATGAAAACGAACCTTCTGCCGATCGCCGAATCTTTGATTACAAAATTTGCACATGTAGGTGTCGTCCTTTAATTTTTCAAACTGCAGCTCTTGCGACTCTCCGGGAGGCTTTGGCTTATCACTTTTCTTTTCAGTTTTCTTCTTTTTAATTGTACTTTTTTTAGTCTTTTTTACGGAATCCCTTTTTTTAATTGACGAGCTTTTCCTCTTTTTTGCGGAATCGCTGTTTTTAATTGAACTCTTTTTTGTCTTTTTTATGGAATCGCTATCTTTAACTGTCGAGCTTTTCGTCTTTTTTGCGGAACCGCTGTCCTTAACCGTCGAGCTTTTCGTCTTTTTTGCGGAACCGCTTTCCTTAACCGCCGAGCTTTTCGTCTTTTTAACAGAATTCGTGCTTACACTTGCATTTTTGTTAGTCTCCTTAATAACATTTTTGTCTTTCGCTGTACTTTTCCTAAATGCCTTGATGGGATTCGTATTTATAATTACTTCAGGCTCGAAAATTGTCTTTTGTTTTTTAGCAGGAACAGAATTTGATATTGTCGTCGATTTGATATCACTTGGCTCTGAAGATTCAGGCGAGATCTGACGTTTCCTTTTTGTAGCAGGCTTTTTTAATGTTTTGGCCAAGGTCCTTCTGGTCCTTGTTTTTTTCCACAAGCTTTCCAAATTATCCATTCCAAAATAAAAAAGCTCCGATGCGGTAGTTTGCACTCGTGTCTCGGACAAGGGATCTTGGTTTCTGTGGCGACCGATTCTCCTAAAACATAAATTTCACTTATTAGCTTTGAAAGCTATTCCATCACCAGATATTGAAGTGAAACTTCTTTAGACGCACCGTGCAAGGGGAATTGACCCACAAAAGAAGCAAGTGGAGATATTTTAGAAGTGTTTATGAACTGGCCAATCTCTAAATTCTGTCTACACAGACGACTATGAAGTTTCACTTCTGTCGATAATTTCCGAAACCCACATACGTTTTTCCCTAATTAATTTTTTTTTTTTTATTATTATAATTCTTATCAAATTTTAAAATGATTTTGGAATTAGTTCAAGTTATTATATGTATAAAGATGGGCTTAAGATCTTATCAAGTTTAGTAGAGTATTTTGTGTTGATTTAATTAGTTTTTAATCATTTTTATTTTGGCCTGAGCTATCTAAGATTTTTTAATGCGTGTACATTAAAAATTATTTAATGTATATAAATTGATTTATTTAATAATCCATGAAATTATTTTTATTATCGACAAAGACATACTAAATTTTAAAACTGAAAAACTACTTCAATAGATTTATAATTTTTCCAAAACTCAACTGAAATGTTCATTCAAATTTAGTGTTTCATAAAAACAAATATGTAAGGAATTTATAAACCATACAATTATTAGTATAGAAAAAAAATATACAAAAAGAATTTATATTAAAAAAAAGTAAACGCTTACCCTTTAAATTATTAACAAAAAAAAAGTCAAAATAATTTATGATACTTTTATTTCAAATAAAATTTCGAAATTTATACAAAATTTTTTTAAGCTATTCTATTGTTAGTATTCTAGAATAATATAGTTTAATAATTTGTAAATAGGAAACATTAATACTTTTAACAATATAAATATTAAGTTGCAATCAATCCGTTGTGCTTTTGTCTTACAAAACAAAACAGTTAAAAATATAAAGTAGACGAAATTCACAGAAAAAACTTCACAAAAAGATTGTTAATCACAGATTAACTAATAAAATCACATCAGACATAAAGCATAAAATATTTAATTATATGTTCAGAATAAAATATCAATAACTTTTAAGAACCTTTTGATCAAATTAAGTTAATTGGAAATTCAAGTACACACTCAATTACTTCTTAATGAAAATAATTGAAAATTTTTTTTTAAATAATAATAATAATAATAATAATAAAGGAGGAATCTTATACTTTAATCACAAAAATTGTTTTTTTGATCTAACTTATGTACCCTAAGAGTAACATATATTTTAAATTGATAGGCGTTTTTGTGCTCAAACAATAACATTAATATTCAAACGTAGGCAAAACCTGCTCAATATCGACATTAGCATTGTTACTATTAGTATTATTAGATTCTTGTGCAGCAGCTTTAGCAGCAGCTAGCCTATCAATCTCGGCATCGAGCGTGTCGAAGAAATTTGTAAGTACAACCGGTGGGGGTGGAGCTTCGGCATCCGGATGCTTTTTCTTCCAGTGTAACATCATCGAGGATCTCTGAGTAAAGGTGAAGCCGCAGACGTTGCAGAGGTAGGGCTTGGACTTGGTATGGCTTAGGTAGTGTATGCGCAGGGTGGACATGCAGGCGAAAAGCTTGCCGCAGAGCTTGCAGCTGTGGGGCTTGATGACCTTGTGGATGCGCTTTTTATGACGATTGACGTAGTGGCGTTTCGTGAAAGTTTGCCCGCACTCGTCGCAGGTAGGCACATTTATGTGCATACGCATGTGATTATCCAAGCTCTCCTGCGTCATGAGTTTCTGGTTGCAGACCTCGCAGCGGAACTTTACCCTGTCGACGTTGAAGTGAAAAACTCGACGATGCTTATTTAGCGAGATCTCGCTCGTGTACATTTTACCGCACAAATCGCACATGTGATTCGCCTCGTCGTGGGTCGATATATGAAACTTCAGATCCATTTTTATTTTAAAGCGCTTCTTGCATATGTCGCACTCGTAATTGTATTCGGTCGTGTGTTTACGAACTATATGGGTTTTGAGATAGTACTTGGATTTGGCTTGATAGCCGCACTTGTCGCAACAAAACTTGTAATCGCTCGGATGTTCGCGATGATGTATATTGATATGCAGGAGCACCTGGAACTTTGTCTTGTACTTTTTGCCGCAGTAGTCGCAGGAATACCATGTTATTTCGTGACGAATTTTTATATGATTCTTCGCTTTGTAACGATGAGTGAACGTACATTTGCAAATCATGCAAAGGAAGCTGCCGTCCGTTAATTGCTGAATCTTCAGATATGCAGAATCTTCTTCTGGGATTTCATCGTTACTTTTTCTTTTTTTCTTGTCTTTAATTAAACATTTTTTTGTCTTTTTTACTGAATCGCCAGAGCTTTTCGTTTTTTTTACGGAATTGACAGAGCTTTTCGTCTTTTTTACGGAATTGGCAGAGCTTTTCGTCTTTTTTACGGAACTTTTCGTCTTTTTTACGGAATTGGCAGAGCTTTTCGTCTTTTTTACGGAACTGTTGTTTTTGACCGTCAAGCTTTTCCTTTTTTTAACAGAATGCATGTTTTCATTTTTATTTTTTTTAGTTTCCTCTTTTCTTGTACTTTTCCGAGTTTTCTTAGCGAGATTCGTGTCTATGATAACTTCGGGCTCGAAAATTGTCTTTCGTTTTTTAGCAGGAGTAGAATTGGATATTATTGTCGATTCGGTGTTGCGAGCCAAACTCCGACTGTTGGTTATCGAAGCAGATTGAGGTAGTTTTCTGGGCATGGTCTTTCTAGTCCTTGACTTTTTCCAGTTGTTTCCCAAAACTTTATATTCAGAATGATAAAGCTCCGATGCGGTTCGTATTCGTATCCCAGACAAAGGATCTTTGATTCTGATGCGACTGATTTTCCTAAAACATAAATTTCACTCGTTAGCTATTAAAGCTATACCAAAACCAGATAT